>CAUYSK010014014.1:0-24776 GCA_963575035.1 Avahi laniger | reverse complement strand
ACTTTACCCTACTACCCAGCCTTCTTCAGCATGCACTTCTTGACTCATCTTCACAAGATGCCTGCCCCAACTCCAACATCAAGCAGGAAGAGAAAGATGAGTCCCTACCCTGCTTTTCTTTTTTTTTTGAGACAGGGTCTCACTCTGTTGCCCAGGCTAGCATGCAGTGGCATCATCATAGCTCGCTGCAATCTTAAACTCCTGGGATCAAGTGACCCACCAGCCTCAATCTTCCTCCCAAGTGATTGGGACTATAGGTGCAGGCTGGGCTAATTTTTTTGTAGAGATAGGGTCTTACTATGTTTCCCAGGCTGGTCTCAAACTTCTGGGCTCAAGTGATCCTCCCATCGCAGCCTGCCAAAGTGTGGGATGACAGGCATAAGCCACTGGGCCCAGCCTTCCATCCTTCTTAAGGAGCTTTCCTGGAAGTTCCATACAACTCCTTATATCTCATTGGCCATAACTGTATCACATGGCTACCTCTTTTTGCAAGAGAAGCTGAGAAGTGTATTTTTAGTTGAGTATTTTCTGCCACAAACAACACCAGATTTGTTTTAAAAACGAATATAAACTGGTATAGAACTTGCAAGGAGAGAGTCCTATAGGGGTGAAGGGAAAACTTCCCCTTTGCCTTTTGATGGTGTTCCCACTTACAAGTCAAGCTCTTGAGGACATAAAACAAGATGAAAGGAGAACTTCATTTAGTTTTTATTTAGGAGACCCACAACAAAGTTTGTCTAAAAAGACACTAGTCTGGTCAGAACCACAAAACTAGCCAGTCTGCAGGGCTGGCTTGAACAACAGGCTTATAGAGGTTTTAGGCCCATGTTCTACTCTAGGGTATCCCCACTTTATGACATAACAACCCAGGAGGACAAAGAGTATTTCCGGGAGGAAAAAGGATCATACGATATGAATATTCATTCCAAAAGCACACCAGAGTCACCACACCCAAGACTAGACACTCAAATGCTTTCTCCTATTAATCAAGATTTTGGAGAGGAAAAAGTGATTTTTACCATCTCCTCGACTGGATTCCATAGAGAGCAAGACTGTGAGCCTGGCTGAGAGGAATTGCTTACCCTTCTGCCAGCTTGTCAGGTCCTGGGTTCCCTTGGCTGCAGCTTCCAGAAGAGCAGAGCCGCTTCGGTATCCTGGTCACAGTGCCAAAACCGTAGGGGAAGTTTTCTCTTTGCCCTTCGAAGGTTTGTGGAAAACCAACTGACAAAAGGTAGATTAATAGGAGAACAGGCATACAAATCTTATCAACATGCATGTGGGGGGGTTACAGAGTGATCATCCCAACCCTCGTACCTTTTTCACAGGGCAGGGAGGAGACAGAGAATGTAGACAATTCTTTTGAGTGGCGGTAAATAACTATTAGGGAGGGTGAATGGACCAGTGAGACAGAAACTAACTTGTAAATGATTCTCTTTGGAATCTGAATGCGCCGAAAGGCAGGCCTTATCTTGTGAAAAAGCCCATCCAGATGTGGTTCCAAAGAGTGTCCCTCCCTGCACATGTGGGGTGTGGGGGGGGTGGCGGAGGGAGACAAGGTTAGAGGGACCTTGATTCTGAGGCTTATTTCTGAGGCCTTTTAATTTTCAAAAGCACTCAGCATGCTCAAGCACCATATTTTGGGGAATTGTTTTCTGCACCCCAACAGATGAAAAACAAATTTCAGGAAGGAGAAGATGTGGGCCAGAGGTGGGAGAGGGGAAGCGATGGTTTCTTGTGGCTTCTTACTCAAGGCTCAGTGGGCGCTGTGGCCAGCGGTTGGGCAGCTGGCTAGACGGCAGCAGGTGCATCCGCCTTCCCCCCAGGAGAACGAGGTGGATATGGAGGTGGCAGAAACCTCAAGGGTCGCCAGCCTCACTTTCCATTGCCAAAACGTCCCTCATCATCCAGTTTCAGAATATCTCCTCCCTCCTAAAGCATCCTCTTCAGTAACTTCACCTGCTTAAGATCTCACTTCCTCTGCTCTGGACTAAGCTCAACCTCATAGTACCGACAAAGAAACCCAACCGTTAAGTGTTCTCTAACCTCTTATGTGTGTGCGTGTCCTTTTTGCAGAGGGCCGGGAAGGGGAGGCCCTGGCCTGCTCGATGGTGCCTCCTGGCGCCTACCTGGCTTGCAAAGCTCAGCTCTGGTTCGTTCCTGCAAGACGCGGAGAAGCCGCAGAACTCCCCCAGCCAAGCTTTCCCCTAGGCTGGGCTAGGGGCCTTTCTCCTTGTGAGCCCTCCAGCAGCGCTTTTAAGCGCTTTTATCCACAGCGTTGGAGTGGTCTGTTGAAGGGTCTGGTTCGCCTCCCGGCTTGAGAACAGGTAGTAGGAGTTTGGCATCTTTGCACCCTGAGAGCGCTCTAAGAATAGTTGAGAATGGCTTTGGTGGCCGGCTGCGCCCTCCTCCCGCAGCAAAGAGATGTTCTGCTCCTGACTCGAGCTTTTCCCAGAGTCTCTGTGGAACAGCAGAGTATCGCCCCGGATCTGCGGACCAGCCTCGGCCAAGCCGCGCGGGGCGCAGGTCTGCCCCGCTCTCCGCCACCTTTTACCGGCGCCAAATGAGCTCCACAGCTACGCTGCGGGACCGGAGAGCCCCGGAGTTGCACAGAGCGCACGCGCAAGCGCACGCCGGCGTCCCCCGAGCCGCTTCGTTCGGCGCCTGCGCACAGAGAGCGTGTGGCTCCGAGGACTAAAAAGGCAGGTAATCCGGCTGGAGACGGCAGGAGGCGTGGGGAGTGGACTGGAGGGGAGCTGCCGGGAGTTGTTGCCCTGCAGATCCGGGACTCTGGCGTTCGCTCCTGCCTGGGCGACTTTGGTGGGCTCACAGCGTTGCTTTTTCCAGGGGGCGTGACCTAAGCCCGCCTCCCGGCGCTGGTAGTGGAGGGGGATGTGGCTTGTTAATGCCCGTTATTAGTTTGGTGCCTGTTGTTTGTCGGAGAAGGTTTGCTTGAGGAAGGTACAGACTGCAAATAACGAAGAGGGAGGGGTGAGGCTGGGCCATGTGGGAGGTACCCCGAGTCCCAGGGCAGTGAGGACCTGGGCAGGTTGGCGGAAGGCAGGCCCCATTTTCCCGGCTGTGGGTAGGGGGTAAGAGCGGGGTGGGGAGCACTGCTACAAAATGAGAGTAGTGATAGACGTTGTGCAGGTGTTGGGATCATACTCAGGACGGCAACTTGCCGTTGTTGTGTTTTCACTTTTCTCATAGAATCAATTTCTTCTCTTACGGCCTAGTGTGGACGATAACATGCATTCCCTTGCCTCTTTTCATCTTAGGACATGACACAAGTGGCACATCACAGCCATGGGATCTCAGCATTCCACCTGTGGTCACCCCTCCTCCTGCAGACAAAAGAAAGAAGATGACAGGGAGGATTTGCTGGCTGAACGAGAGCAGGAAGAAGCCATTGCTCAGTTTCCATATGTGGAGTTCACCGGGAGAGATAGCATCACCTGTCTCACGTGCCAAGGGACAGGCTACATTCCAACAGGTGAGACTCTTGGGTAATCAGGGAAGGGATGATTCCCTGACAAGAATCCTAAGGTACTCTCAGGGGTTCTTGTGTATGCCTAGACAGCTTTTTCTAGTCCGTAATACCGTTATAGTCATAGACAGTGCCCCTAACAGCAGCCAGCTCAGCTGACTTGATAAACTTGGACAGATTCTGCAACTTCTCTTGATCTCCTTTTATTTGAAACCCTTTCTTTTCTTCACTTCCACTCCGTTCTTCCCCACCCACTCCCCAAGGTTGGAACATTCAGTTTGCTCTGTGTTGTGGGATTTGTTGACAGGCACATTTCTTTATTGCTTTTGCTCATAAAGACTGTCACAGCTTTGTGGGGGGACCATCTTGGAAGCTTCTTTTCAAGGAAGCAGATAGCAAATCATTAACAGCCTAAGGTCTGAAAAATATATCAGGTGGGGAGAGAGACATGTTCAGGGGGGCGTGGATCCTGGATTAGGCATAGAATCATCTATTACTAAGTAGGCCTTCAGAAAGTCTAAACGGTTTAGATGGAGGGTCTCCGAATTTTAGAGCTGATAAGAACCTTAGAAACCCTTAACTCCAACACTGAATGTTAAAGGTGAGGCAACAGTGGCCTTGAGAGATTCAGTGACTTTGCCAAGCCCTGTAGTAAAGCCAGAACAAGATCCCAAATTTCTCAACTTCCATGTCAGTGCCCTGGCAGCAATGATAGATGTTTTATAATTTGTGGCACTTCCTACAGATTTACTTGTTTCTTGTTCATTAGACCCAAAATGCAAATTTCACTAGCATTTTTTAAAAAGTCTCATTCCAGAAGAATATTTGTTGTGGCAGGCTCAAGTGAAATGTGAAGGAAAGTACGGCCAACACATGGGATTTACATAATAATTGGTTCTTTTCTAGAGCAAGTAAATGAGTTGGTGGCATTGATCCCACACAGTGATCAGAGATTGCGCCCTCAGAGAACGTGAGTTACCTGCCTTCCACCTGTTAATACCTACTTGTGTCCCTAGTCCCTTTCTAAATTTCCCTTTTTTTTTTTTTTTGAGACAGAGTCTCACTGTGTTGTCCGGGCTAGAGTGCCGTGGCGTCATCTTAGCTCACAGCAACCTCAAACTCCTGGGCTCAAGCGATCCTCCTGCCTCAGCCTCCCGAGTAGCTGGGACTACAGTCACCATGCCCAGCTAATTTTTTCTATATATTTTTAGTTGTCCAATTAATTTCTTTCTATTTTTAGTAGAGACAGGGTCTCGCTCTTGCTCAGGCTGGTTTCGAACTCCTGAGCTCAAACAATCCGCCTGCCTCGGCCTCCCAGAGAGCTAGGTACTCAAGAATATTTTAAGACTAGTCACTGCACAAGAAATCTTGAAATACACTGAAATGTTACAGTTAAAACATGAACGAAAATTAATAGAGGTTTTCCCAAATTTAACAATTCTAAAAATTTACATGGTACAATCAATAACAAGTTGTGAAGGTGAAAGTGAAAAACACTTTCTTAAATTTTGCGGAAAAAATCAAACATTCATGCTAAAGGAAAGACCAAATTAATTTTCTATTCTTTCTATAGAAAATAATATAAAACCATTGTTATATGGAGGGACAGTTAGAAGCAAAATAGCCCACAGTGCAGGAAGAAAAAGCATCTTAAGAGCAGTTCATTAATAAAAATACAATCATGCACCACATGATAATGTTTTGGTCAATGATAGACCGCATATACAACAATGGTTCCATAAGATTATAATACTGTATTTTTACTGTACCTTTTCCTTATTTAGGTATGTTTAGATACACAAATATGTACCATTGTATTGCAATTACCTACAGTATTCAGTAAGTAACATGATATACAGGTTTCTAGCTGAGAAGCAATAGGCTATACCATATAGCCTAGGTGTGTAGTAGGCTATACCATCTAGGCTTGTGTAAGTACACGCTATCATGTTCATGCAATGATGAAATTGCCTAATGATGCATTTCTCAAAACATAACCCTGTCATTAAGTGATGCATGACTATATTAATTTACTTTCAGAATTTTGAATTTTGTCATGTTTGTGGCATCCGATAGATTTTGTAATATTATGTGATTTCTTTTTTTCATTTATAATAAACATTTGCTTCTGTAATTAATTTTATACTCTTTTTTTGTAGTCTTTTTCTTGAGAGGGCCCCTAAAGTTATATTAGCTTCATATTTGAAAAATCCAAGCTCACTCTTGGGCCTGGAACACATTCACGGTCTTCAGTGACGCGAAAGCATCCTGAGAGACTGACGTTGGTGGCTAATTTCAATGGCCTGATCAATGAGGGGGGCCTGCCGGGAGGATGGAGGGCAGGAGAAAATAGAGGTTGGGATGCTAATTTCCCTGCCCCCCCTGCCCCATGCTGGTCTCTGTTTCCTCTTTGGCTGTGTATTGGTATTCTATTGCTGTAACAAATTTTCACATCTAATGGCCTAAAACAACACTCATTTATTAGTTCATTGCTCTGTAGTTCAGACGTATTGGTGGGCTCAACTGGGTTCTCTGCTCAGGGCCTCAGAAGCCTGAGATCCAGGTGTCAGAAGAACTGGTTCTTCTGGAGGCTTAGGTTGGGGGTGGGGATCTATTTTCAAGTTCTTGCAGGCTGGTGGACTCCAGTTCTTGCATGTGTGGCCCTGAGAGCCACATTTCCTGGCTGGCTGTCATCAGTAAGCTGCTCACTGCTCTTAGAAGCTACCTGCACTCCCTCTCAGATGGTCCTGTCTCCTTTTTCAATGGACCAGCAACGTCATGTCAAGTTCATCTCATTATTTGAGACTTTCTGGCTTCCCCTTCCACCTTCTTCTTCTTTACCAGCTGGAGAAAGCTCCTTGCTTTTTTTTAAAATTTCAAAATATTAAGAGGGTACACATGTTTTTGTTACATGGATACCTTGTATAATGTTTAAGTCAGGGCTTTTGGTGTGCCTGTAACCAGGATAGTGTTCATTGCACTCAATAGGTCAGTTGTTATCCCTCATCCCCCTTCATCCCCTTTCTTGGTTTCCAATGTGCTTTATATCTCTTTGTGCCTATGTGTGCCCATGATTTATCTCCCACTTATTAGTGAGACTATATGGTGTTTGATTTTCCATGCCTGAGAAAGTTCACTTAGGATAATTGTCTCCAGTTCCATCCAAGTTCTGCAAAAGACATGATTTTGTTTTTTTTTTAATGGCTGAGTAGTACCCATGGTGTGTACATGGGGAGGCGGCTGCAGTGGAGCCAACCCCTCTGCAGACTGGGTGCTCTGGGGCTGAGAGCACAAGAGTGGTGTTGGTTGCAGCGACCTGGGATCAGAAGCTGACAGGACCCCATTGTGCCCGCTCTCTGGTGCAATGCGGCCACACAGTCTCCAAGCAGCTCCCTGATCAGTTCAGAGCCCTGCTGTGGCCTGCTGTGGCAGCTTGGATTGCAGTGTCCACTGGGAAAGTGTGGAGCCTCGGGGATCCCTCCCCTGACCCTGCCCCATGTGTGGATGCTTTCCCCAGGTATCTTCCAGGCTTGCTGAAAGGATCACCCCACCTCTCTCTCTCCCACTTTGGGTGTCTCCATTCACTTCTCAAATGATTCACAATGCTCCCGCTGAGACGGTCCATCCATGGTGCACCTCTACCCGCAACCTTTGACCCTCTCCTTGAGAACGGTGAGTGCAGGCTGCTGCTAGTCCTCCCTCTTGGTTCTCTATGATAGTTTTTTGCTTTTAAATGCTCCTGTGATTAGAGTAGACCCACTTGGATAATCTCTCCTTTTTTTAAAGGCCATTGGTGAGATATAACAACATAATCGCAGGAATGATATCACATTCAATGGTTCTGGGGCTTAGGGGATACTCTTGGGGCCATTCCCAGAAATTGTGCCTGCAGCAGGCTGCATTTCCTGTTTGGTAGCCCTAGTCTGTAGCTTCAGCTGAGTCTGGGTTCTACTAACACTGTGTCCCTGGCTTCCTCATGCGTAAGGGGGGCAAAGACTTTCCTGTTTCTAGTGCCAGCATCTTCACCATCCATCACTGGTTCCCTTACTTCTGCTCACATGTTGGTACATAGTATTTTTGTAAAACTCTCTTCCATTTCTCCCCTTGAATATGTCATCTGTTTTCTGCTGAGACTCTGACTGATAGAGCTAGGAAAACGTATTTTGGTTAGAAGCCATAGTTTTTGTGTTCTTATATACCCTGTTAGATCTTAGGTCTTAGGTACTCTCACGGGAAAGGAAGGAATTTTGCAGCCATGGCCTTTGAGAGTGAGAATGTATTATTTCAAAGATGCTGAGGATGAAATCTGGTAATTATATCACTGTACTTCAGCCAGTACTGGGTGTGGGCTCAGATTTCTTATGTTCAAAATCTGACTCCTTCATATACCTGCTATGTGAACTTGGACAAGATATTTAACCTCTCTAAGCTTCCGTTTCCTTATCTGAAAAATAGGAATAATAAGAATATCTCCCTTATTGAAAGGACTAAATGAGTTAATCCATAGAAAGAAGTTGCAGACTCTGGGTTATACCACAATATACCAGACACTGAGTTGGTGTTAATATTATGTGAGCTTGTGTTTCGCTCGCAATCTGGAAAGGGATACATAAAACTGCAGTGTAAGGCTGACCTTGAAAATGGATTTTATATGGGAATTTAGGTCCCCAGTGACAGTTTTGCAACACTGGGAGGAGAAATTGACATCTGTAAATATAATATGACTTACTCATGGCAGAAAAGACCAGTGAAAGTTATTCTAGGTGCTTGGACCAAAATAATAAAGAAATGAATTATCGAAGCCATCTGCCCATGAAAAAACAGGGTATAGAATGCTTGGTATGTCTTCTTATTTTTTTTGCCCTGAGACTGTGATCTTCATGTAATTTTGACATAAACAATTTCATTCTGGAATACACTTCAATGGGCTTTTAATCCCCTAATTAAATCACTCTCCTGGATTATCCAAATACGTGTTCTGGGATAAAATGTTTTATAAGATTTTCCTTTAATAAATTCCACTGGGTTCTAACTGAGGCCTAATTAGTCCCTTTAATTGGTGTGTTCTATATGAGGAGGCTCCAGCCAACTGCTGATATTAGAGTGTCTTCACTCTGCTAAGAGCTTCAGTTCCTGGTTTTTGGCAGTTATTTACCCAGACAGATGGTGGATGGGCCCATCATCCCAATAACTTATGTACCTGGAAGAAGAGGAAAAATTAATATTCTTGCTTTGGGCAAGAATATTAATTAGCTCTCCAGAAAGTGGCTTTATGAATTAAATGAGTTTTTTTCCTAATTTTTTATCTATCATGATATAACTTAGGATCACTCATGCAAAGCTTGATTTACTTAAGAGTGTGGGTATCTGTGGGACATTTTGGGCTGTCTCTGGTACTTGATTTGTAGATCCCATTTGTTATCTCAGTCCCCATTCATGTACCAGTTCCCTGTCGAACCATCTTTGACCTCCACTGCAAGGGGTCACATGGTGTAGTGAGAAGACCATGGGTTTTGAAGCGGCACTTAAATTTGTATCCCATTTCCACCAATAGTTAGCTTTGGGTTGTGCATGTTTCCTGAAACTCAGTCTCCTGAGCTGTATAAAAGAGATAAAATATACTAAGCAGTGTTATTATGAGGATAAATTCTGATATGCTAGACAAAAAATATCAAGTAGAAAATATCATTTCTATCTGTGCTCTTCCAAGTATGTGATTTATACCTCTACCTAGCATTTACTTCATTCTGTCTTGTATTACAGTTGGTTTTAAAATTAGTTTGTATAGGCTAGATTCTGGTAACCAGAAGATTCATGCACATAATGGTTCAACACAATAGAAGTTTATTTCTTGCTCATATTACAGTCCAGAGGTCCATGGAAGAGGATATGTTTTATGCAACAGAAGATGGTATAATTGAGAAAGTTTGTGTTATAGGCACTTAAAGATTTCTTCATCAAATAAAGGGATGTTAAGCAAATACCAGATGAAGGGTGTTATTTTCCAACTCAAGCCCTTTCTTTCAGATGACTTTAAGGTAGCTACTCTCATGTTAAAAGAGAGAAAGAGAGAAAGAGAGAGAGAGAGAGAGAGAGAGAGAGAGAGAGAGAGAATCATGGGGACTAGTAAGGAAAGAAATAAAACAGACTTCAGAACCATGTCTAGAAAAGAAATTAGGTTATAGTAACTGGCACATGAAACTGAATGAAAGCAAATTATATCTACCCTAGTTGAGTATTTGCCTGTCTCTTTTGCTAGAGTAGGAATTTTGTGTCTCCCTTTGCAGTACCTGAAACTTTATAAATACTGAATTGAAACTAATTGAGGCTCTTGTATTCTTTGAATGAGGGAATGTCAGTATCGGAGACCTAAATGCCAGTGTTTGGGCACTGCCAGAAGGGAGGGGTAGCTACAACAGCCTTGAGGCTAGTGATGTGAAATGGGTCAAAGCAGAATCCCAGAGCTGCCACAACCAAGAAGGATGTGCTGCTAATTAAATGTGTCCACAGAAATTATTTTGCTACTTATATATTTACATATATCTATAAGAAAGGCAGGTAATATTAAATGGCAAGTCCTTTGTTCCTTTTAGTGCTTTCATGACTTTGATTCTATAGTTTTGGATGTAGGGGGAGAAAATGGAGTTCCTGGGATGGGGGATGAAGTAGGGGCAGCCGGCAGGGTGAGGTAAGGGGCAAAGAAAGCAGGAGGGAGGAGTTCGAACGAGAGATGCTGGGAGTTGAAGAGTCAGTGAGGTTCGTGGCGCAGGGCTTGAGGAGCGAGTGAGAGATGACGCCCACCGTCCTGCTGGAAGCTGCTTCTGTGTGTGATGTGATTTCATTTCCACTCCCCCACGAAAGCCTCCACCAAGGCGATGAGCTTGCATGTGCACATGTGAGGGGAGGCATTCCTACGGAGCTCAAAAAAGAGGTTAGACTCACATCTGGGGAAAATGGTAGAAACCAGAGAGCTATGTGGAAAAGCAGGTACCTAGAAGACAGAGGAGGTGAGGAGAAAAAGGCCCCCACCTCTCTCTTCCCAGTCCTCAAGGGCTTTGTGCTTTCGCAGTTTTTGCCATTGAGTTCATTGTCCCTGCATCTGCAAGGGCTGGGAGCTCCAGGTGGTGATGGGTACACGCAGCCTGCCCTGTGCTTCCTGTGTTCTTGCCGCTCCATGCTGGCATCTTGCAAGGACGTAAGCTGCATCAGACACCAAACCCTCACATCACACCAGTACCTGGGAGACTGACAGAGGTAGGTAGATAGACAGAAGAAACCCCAAACATAAAGAGATATGGAAGACACAAAGAAAGGACTCATCCAGTCCCACCAGACATGATCTCCTAGCCTGGTGGCCTAATTTTGTGTCCTGAAGTCTCCATTCTGCCCTTGTCCCCATTTGGGAGCTCTTCCACCTCTTTGGGAGAGTGACAGGTAGGGGTGTGGACAGAGAGAAAGATATTGTGCCAATATCTTAACAACTGTGCCATATTTCTACCTGATAGGAGTAGGTGGTGCCTTATTCGCTTAAACCTCCCCCTTAAGAAAATTTCTCTTTCCATTGAAAGGAGCAAAGTTCACTGCCCCTCCCAAGGCTTCAGTGTGCTTACAGCATGGAGTTCTCAGAGCAGAGCGGGTAAGAAAGCTGTGGTCACCTTGTCCCCAGGTTTCTCAGGGAGACTTTGCATTTTTGTGCCGCAGTCCTTACCATTCTGAATTGCAAGTTTTCTGTGTACGTGATTGCCTCCAACACTAGGTTGTGAGCTCCTCAAAGACAGGCCTGTACTTTTTCCATCTTTCTATTCCACCCAGGCAACTTGCACAAGGTTTGTTGAATCGATTCCCATTTTCATGGGTGTGTTAGGAAACACACACCCAGAACAGAATAGAGCAGAAACTGGAGTCAGAATCAGCAGAAACCAGGAATCACAGGGGCAAATGAAAGAAGGCAAAATGGGGATTGGATGTATGGCACAGGCTGGCTGTCCCCTTAGTGACCCATGTCCAGGACTCACACCAGCCCTCTGGGTGCCAGGCATAAGGAAGCAAGAGCAACTACAGAGCCCACCTGCAGGAGGGGAGAGAGTTGTCACATTCGGTCAAGCTTCTCAGCTTCAGCTCAGGGATTGGCAGTGTTTGTGCCTGTCATTTGAACGTACAGGTACCTGCAGATGCACAGGGCAGGGAACAATAAACATTTGTCATCTGTTGGGTTCTCACTTGGTGTCAGGCCTTATTTTAGGAATTCTAGTATTGCCAATCCCTATACAACTTCACAATAAGGTATTATTATTACCATTATTATTACCATTTTATAAATGAGTAGACTATGCTCAGAAAGTTTAAGTGACTTGTCCAAGGACTCCTGGATAAGAGGAAAAAGACTTGAGACTCAAATTCAGATCATTTTATTTATTATACATATATTTGTACTTATTACCCAAGTATTTATGATATACCTACAGCATGCCTAATATTGTACTAAGTGCTGGGAGATACAACAGTCTTCAAGATATGGTGCCTGAGCTTATAGAGCTTACAGCCTAGATGGGAATGCAGACAAGAAAAAAGCAGCTAACCACGAAGGGGCCAAGGAGGCAGGGAGCCAGATAACTTCTTCAGTCACCATTCCTTCATTCATACAACATATGCATTCTGATGTCCATGATGTTCTAGGACCTATGCTGGGTGCTGGGGACATTCTGGGAGCAAAGCACATGTGGTCCCCACCCTGCTCTCATGCAGCCATCAGCCTATTGAGGACATGCACATTAATCCAATGATCATAGAAATATTTAACTTCAAACTGTAATAAGTGCTATGAATATTACTTAAAACTGAAGAGAGATGAATGGCTGAATTTCAGGTATTATGAAAAGCTAGTGTGAGAGAGAATTAGTTGTAGACAAGCTTTTAAGACCTACTGAATCACTTCCAGGAAGGCAGCTTCTCTTTATGCTGTACGGTATCTAGCGTGCAAATGGTTAGTCAAATGGCATTGCAGATGGAACTCACTTTTGAAGTAAGGTAGACTGGGATTCAAAATCTGATTCTGCCTCTTAGTAGCCAGGTCATTTAATAAGTTACTTAGTCTCTCTGTGACTCAGTTTCAAATGGTTAAGTGGGATTGATGATGACAATTATGGTTGCAGGGCAGTTTTCTGAGTGGCCTTGGACCACCTGGTTCCCCCGTTTCTTGCTTTTAGTTCTCAAGAATAACTGCGAATCTATTGGGTATGCAATATCCTGAACTAAGGAGGAACTGGCTGGAACAGCCCAGGCTCTGTTCTAGTCCCACCTGGAATAGGATGTCCTTCAATGCTTTAGCCCCCTGAGTCCTGTTATGCTCAGGGCACAAAGCCCAGGGCAGACTGCTTGCTGGGATTCCTCAGCTGCAGGGCAAATGAGAACACGTGCAGACGAAACCCCATCCACTCCAGGAAGCTTTCTGGAGACTTGGGGTTCCAGTTTGCAATGAGTCCTAGGCTTCTGTTGTCCCTTCCTGCCTATTTGTAAATAGTAAAACCACTTCATGGAACTGTGTATGTGAGTGTTTTGTATCACTGGGCTCAGGCAAGCAGTAAAAGTGAAGCCCAAGAAGCAGTGGGCTGAAGTGGCAGCCAGTGCACAGTGACCCTGCTCCACGATGACGATGATGATAACTAACATTTATCAAGGCTTTATGTGTGCTTGGCCACATCCTGAGTTTATTAACTCATTTAACAAGATTGCTGTGGGGATTAAATGAGCTGATATATTTAAAGTGCATAGCACAGTGTGTGGCACAAAGCAGGAATCTGAAAACGGTAGCATCGCGGTGATGTACCAGGGGTGGGGCAGTGGGAGAGCTCTGATGCATGTGCAAGCAATAAAGGGGAAATTTTTCTGTGCAGAATTTATAAACAGTAATAAAGTTGTCTAGAAATTGGTTTGCTTTTTATTATCGCCATAAATTAGCAATTCTAGACAATGTCAGTTACAAATACTTGTTGCTGGCAAAAAAAGACTTTTGCTGTAGGTACTATAGGGTTTGCACAAACATTATCTGTTTCATATTAGCACATTTTTATTACTTATTCTTTCTTAAAAATTATAACGTACATGGAAATTAATTCGGAAACCTTCTAGTTTAGCCTCCGACACATGTGGACTGGGCTACAGGTGTGTTTGGAGAGTACATTTGTAAAGGCATGGAAGTGTTCCCGTGCATTTGGGAACAATTTCCTGTGCCCCCAGTCCCTGTGGTACTACGTATTTCTGCATTTAAGCAGTCGTTTTGAAATAAAAATTGATAGCACAGTGATGTAAAGATGAAGATAAAAACTTGAGTTACTTTAATTTTGTCATTCTCTGTGGAAATCATTCTTGGAACAGTACAAAGTACACGCTCTTTGAAGCATTTCTTCATGCGTTTACCGCCCTCTTCTTTTTTTTTAAAGCAGTTAATGTAATCAAAAAGTGTTAACCTGTTACTTCTTCTTTATACTTTAATATTTATTTCAGTTTTTATTTTCTATTATAAATATATATTCAATGCAAAAAAATTTCACTGCATGTCTCATCTGATTATCCATTAAATAGTGATATCTTCCATAATTTAATTTATTATTTGTTGTATTTCATGATTATTACTGAAGACAAATTTACAGAGGAGAGGGAGGTGTTAAAAAATGATCCCCACCAGGTTTCAAATATGCTAGGTATGGACCATTAATATTATTTTGTTCACTATTATTCTTTCTTAAGTCAGTTGAGAGAAGCTTTGTTGTCTCGGTCACATAAATTTGTCAACAGAATACTATTGTTCTAGGCTTTGCTGCTTCAGTTTTGCCTTGGAAGAAGATGGAGGTGCGGGTGAGGGATAACTCATTGATTTTTCTGTGATCACAGAAGAGATTCCTGAAACTCAGGCAATTAGCGGCCGAGGGACAGATCATTTATTCTGCAAGCATCAATCACAGGAGTGAAGGAGTGTGACAAAAATACACAAGGGCCTATAAACCTCTTCCCTCAGGTGAAGGAAGCAAGCTGATCATTGAATCGAAGAGCTGGAGACACAGGGGAGCCATTCCCTGGTCTAGGCAGCACCTGAAACTGCCTCCTGGATGAAATCTTCCTGAGATGTCTTCTGGATTAGGGAGCACGCACTGCCTCTTCCATGTTCATCTGGGTTAACCATTTTACTGACAGATTTGAATACGTGATGACAGTGGACTGGGTTGTGCAAATTTTCATTGCAGGTACTATCCCACTTCAGTTTCATTCTCTTCTAGCATTTATTGAGTGCCTATGAGGTACAGATGCTGAGCTAGGAGGGGCTTTGGCATATGCCCTTTCAAGAAACTTGTGCAGTGGAATTAAGAGATGGCAATATGTGGGGTACAGAGGCTTTGCTTTGGAGTTCCATAAATCTAGGTTCAAATATGAGCTCTGCCAGTTCCCAGCTGGATGACCTTGGCCAAGTTACTTAACCTCTCTGAGCCTCCACTTCCTTATTTGTAAAATGGGAATAAATATTAATAATAACTGCCTTGTTGAGTAGTTGAGAGAGTTAAGGTAAACTGTAAGTAAAGCCTAAGCACAGCATCTGACACATAGTAGGCCATCAAATGGCTACTATTAGATCCCTGGTTGCAAAGAAGAGGGCCCAGGGACATGAATGGTCTGCTCAGACTGTGACAAAACTAGTCCCCACTACATTATATATTTCTTTTTATTTTTAATTATTATGGGTATATAATATTTATATATCTTTATAGGGTATATGCAATGTTTTTTTATAGGCATATAATGTGAATTAATCAAATCAGGGTAACTGGGGTTTCTATCACCTCAGGCATTTAACTTTTCTTTGTGTTGGAGCATTTCAATTCCACTCTTTCAGTTATTTTAAAGCATACCCTAACTTATTTTTGATTATAGTCACTTTGTTGTGCTATCAAATATTGTTCATTCTGTTTAACTACCTATTTTTTTGCAGCCATTAACCATCCTCACTTTATCCTCTCCCTCCCTGGTACCCTTCCCAGCCTCTGTCATTCTACTCTTGGTCTCCACGAGATCAATTGTTTTTGATATTTAGCTCCCACAAATTAATGAGAACATGCAAGATTTGTCTTTCTGTATTAGGCCTATTTCATTTACCATGATGTTCTCCAGTTCCACCCATGTTGTTGCAAATGGCAGGATTTCATTCTTTTTTGTGGCTATATAATATTCTCCTGTGTATTTGCACCACAATTTCTTATCCATTCATCGGTTGACAGACACTTAGATTGATTCCAAATCTTGGCTATTGTGAATAGTGCTGCAACAAACATGGAAGTACAAATATCTTTTCGATATACTGAATTCCTCACCTTTGGATATGTACCCAGCACTGGGATTCCTGGGTCATATACTATTTCTATTTTTAGGTTTTTGAGGAACCTCCATGCCATAGTGGTTACACTAATCTACCTTCCCACCAACAGTGTATGAGGGTCCCTCTTTCTGCACATCTTTGCCAACATTTGTTACTGCCTGACTTTTTGATAAAAGCCATTTTAACTGAGGTGAGATGATATTTCATTGTAGTTTTAATTTGCATTTCTCTGATGACTAATGATGTTGGGCCTTTTTCATATACCTGTTGCCCATTTGTATATTGTCTTTTGAGAAATGCCTATTCAGATCTTTTGCCTATTTTTTAATTGAATTATTTGATTTTTTCTCATTGAGTTATTGGAGCTCCTTATATCTTCTTGTTTTTAGTTCCTTGTCAGTTGGGTAGTTTGCAAATATTTTCTCCCATCCCGTGTGTTGTCTCTTCACTTTGTTGATTGTTTCCTTTTCTGTGCAGAAGCTTTTTAACTTGATGTGATCCCATTTGTCCAATTTTACTTTGGTTGCCTGTGATTTGGAGATATTACTTAAGAAGTCCTTGCCCAGACCAATGTCCTGAAGTATTTCTCCAATATTTTCTTTTAGTAGTTTCATAGTTTCAGGTCTTACATTTCAGTTTTTAATCCATTTTGATTTGATTTTTGTATATGCTGAGAGATAAGGGTCTAGTTTCACTCTTTTGCATGTTGATATCTAATTTTCCCAGCACAATTTATTGAAGAGACTGTCCTTTCCCCACTGTATGTTCTTGGCAACTTTGTCAAGGATAAGTTCACTATAGATGTGTGGATTTATTTCTGGATTCTCTATTCTGTTCCATTGGTCTATGTGTCTGTTTTTATGCCAGTACCATACTGTTTTGGTTACTACAGCTCTGTAGTATGATTTACAGTCAGGTAATATGATTCCTCCAGTTTTGTTCTTTTTTTCTCATGATGGCTATGACTATTCTGGGTCTTTTGTGGTTCCATATAAATTTTAGGATTATTTTTTCTATTTCTGTGAAGAATGTCATTGGTATTTTGATGGGGATTGCATTGAATCTGTAGATTGCTTTAGGTGGTATGGACATTTTAACAATATTGATGCTTTTAATCCATGAGCATGAAATATCTTTCCATATTTTTGTGTCCTCTTCAATTTCTTTCATCAGTGTTTTATAGTTTTTATTACAGATATCTTTCATTTCTTTTGTTAAGTTTATTCTTAGGTATTTTATTTTATTTGTAGCTATTATAAATGTGATGACTTTCTCAGTTTCTTTTTCAGATTGTTTACTGTTGGCATATAGAAATGCTACTGATTTTTGTATATTGATTTTGTATTCTGCAATTTTACTGAATTTGTTTATCAGTTCTAATAGTTTTTTTTTTGTGGGATCTTTAAGTTTCTCTAGATATAAGATCATATTGTGTGCAAATAGGATAATGTGATTTCTTCCTCTCCAGTTTGGATGCCCTTTATTTCTTTCTCTTGTCTGATTGCTCTAGCTAGAACTTCTAGCACTATGCTGAATAACAGTGGTGAAAGTTACATGTCTATTTCTTATTAGGATGCACCCTACAGGGGCTGGGAAATCCACACATCTTTTGTCAGGTGGAGTCTTTCCAAAATGTTGGTGCTGATGGAAGTGATGGAATCACATACAGACGTAACAACTTCTGTGATAGCCATATAGTTAGAGCGCGGGATGGGGGAAGAACATTTTTTAGAAGAAGGAGATGACATATCCCAGATGTGAAGGGGTGTTGGGGTATCCCAGATGACAGGGTGGCGAACACATAGAACAACAAGTGTCTACTCAGTGGCATTATAGCCATTGTAGTTGTGCATTTTGTTAGCTAGTCAGAGCTACTGGTGACAACATGCATGCCTGTAGAATGCCTGGCTTTGTCCTTCCCCCTAGGTAATATGTACGATCTATACAATATGATACCAATGTGTGCTGATATTTGTGAGGCTGGCCATGGGTAAGGATGTTTTGGTGTCATAATGCTGAAATGCATGTTGCAGGATGTGAAGAGCTCACATTTAGAGAGATAGGTGAGGAACCCCCAGGATCTGCTCCTCTGAATTAGGTGTCAAGGTTTTGATGGTGGATGATTCCTACCTGAAAATGCCTTTGGTTGCTCTGGTGATGGAAAGAGGCTACACACAGAAAAGGGTTATGAAATTCTGCCTTGAGAATTTTTTTTTCACCCTCTAACTTAACATGTTCAAAATGTACTCTTTGAATCCACATGGGAAACATTCATCTCCTTTTTCCCATGAATGGCAGGTCTCATGACAATGATACGATCTAAGATTATATGGTCCAGATGTTATCCAGCACCTCAGGGACAGTTTTGGTAGTGTTAACTGATTCACCTGCTTTATTTATACTCTCCTCTGTGTGTAAACCAGCTAACCAGATCGAGAATTAAATTTAGACTAGTTTGGGCTCTGGTTTATAGAAATAGAGAATTAGATCTTCTGCATAACTTGTTCCTTTAATACATGCAGGCTCAATAAATGCTCCTTGAATAGAATAAACAGGGACACTTCCACACATCAGAGGCAGTGTTGAAGAAGCAGATTCTGAGATGGGAGTTTTGTGTGCAGTTAGATGTGCTCTTAGGATTAAAACCTGTGAAAGGGAAGGACTGGAAGTAGAATTAGACAGAGAGAAGCTGAGCTACAATCCAGGCCCAATATCAGCACTAGTCAACCCTGCGGGGAGCTCGGGAGTGAGAATGGCCCTTTAGAGGTGTCTCGAGTTGGGCTAAGATGGTCAGGCTTTTACATCACTGCATCAATCGGCCATTGTAGGTGGGTCACTCTGGGAAGGGTATGACCTTGGGTGAGGCGGCTCTCTGTAGTGGAGGCAATTTTACTGACAGCTGAAGTCTTTCTACAGCTGTACACCCCTAGCAGCTGGCGACAAGTCCTTCACTGAAGTGGAATGTAAGTAGCTTATGCTGTGCCTACCATGCCTTAGTGTTATGAAGCGGTGGGGTTCATATGACTGTGTGCGTGTCTGTGTGATCATCAACACTCATTAGGCTAGAAAAAGGAGACTTACTCCTATCCTGTTTGCATAGTTCAGTCGGGGTGGCATAATGGCCTTTGAACAAAAGATGGTGCTATGGTGTCAGTTTTGAGGTGCTTTGATGCAGCTAGAAATTCTGACAGAAAGAAGATAAGACCATCTTATTCTCTTTATAAAGAAAATCCATAGGAAAGAGGATTACATATTGTTGTTAAGTTGTTTTTTTCCCTGACAACTGAAATACTTGGAAGAGGTGAGATCCAAGGTGTGTGTGTGTGTGTGTGTGTGTGCATGTGCATATGTGCATGTGTGTGCTTATTTGTATGTGTGCATATGCATGCGTGTTGGCAATGATAATGGAAGTTCAGGATGGCAGAGCTATCCCTCCTCCCCCCCTCCTTGTCTTCTTTCCTTCCTTCCTTCAGAAACCACCTCAGTGCTCCTGGCTTCTGGGCTCTGGGCTAATCACCAAGGTAACAGAAATGAACAACGTCTAGACTTCTCTTTGGGAAGCTTTGATGGAAATGGCGCCTGTATGTATCTCATAAAATATAAGCTTCATGGGTGCTACGTCCCTCTGTCTGAGGTTAGGGAGTGGTTGGAGGAGGCTGGAGAGGAGTTAGAATCACACTTTGAACTGGGACACTTAGGTCTCCATTCATGAGGTAGCTGTAACCACAGGGGTTGAGATCAAGAGTTTGGGTCACATGCCTGGGTCTGTATCTGACCTCTACTATTTTCCAGCTGTGTGAACTTAGGCAAATGACTTAATCATTTAATCACTCTGTACTTCAAAATGGTCTCTTGGCTGGAAAAGGGGATACTTACAGTTCCTACATCATAGGGCTGCTGCAATGATTAATTGGGAGCTAATAAATGTAAAGGGTTAAGATTAGTGCATGACATGTGATAGAGTTTAATAAATGCTAACTATTATTTGTAATATTCTTTATTAGTTTCTAAACATTCTTGATCATAGACATTATGCTAGGTCCTATGGTAGTTGCCTAGGAAGCAAAAATGAACACTGCACCCTCATGAGGCTCAGTGTAGATAGGTACACATATCAGACAATTAAAATCAAGGTGTGAAGTCCTAGGACTGAGGTACAGACAGGATTTATGGGAGGAGGAGGAGGAGCATCATACTCCCCTTGATGGGGAGGAGCATCAGTGAACAGCTTGAGGAGAACTTCCTGGCTGAGGTGCTTCTTGAACTGAGCCACTAAAAGATCAGTCAGAGTTCAACATGCGAAGGGGGGAGTGGGTGGCTGGACAAGAGCAATTCAGAAAGAGGGCACAGAAGGGAAGCTGGAGCCAGACATTTGTGCGCAAGAAATGACTAACAGTTGAGTGTTGCCACAGTATAAAGTTGAAGTATGAAGTGTCAAGGATTTAGGTTGGGGAGGGCCTGGATCACAGACTTTGTCATGGGTGGTGGGAAGTCATTGAAGGTTTTAAGCAGGGTCGTGCATCCAATGACCATGAATGGCACCCAGAGGAGCTTAAATGGTAATGAATGAACGAATGAAAGTGGACTAGGATTTTAGCAAATCAATGTAGGGAGTCATTCCAAGTCTTGTGTCTCTCTCCAAAAAAACAAACATATATGTTTGTGTGTGTGTGTTAGTGTGTATATATATTGTAAAGGTAGTGTATGCTCATTATAAAAATAATCAAATTGTACAGAAAGCCATATAGTGAACAGATGAAAGTTTTCCTTTCATTCCTTCAGTTTCCTGATCCTGATTCTTGGAGGTAACTAGCGTTAAGAGTTTTCTTGATTTTCTTTCCAGACAAGTGTAGGCATTCCCACCTGCACAGAAAAATGCAGAATAGTTTGGACCTAGTTGCTAGACTCTGGAGCCAGATTGCCTGGGATCCACTGATAACCCTTAGTCCCTACTAGCTTTGTGAGCTTACCCTAGTTATGTAACCTCCTGATATCTAGATTTTCCTATATGTAAAACAGACACCGACTTATGAGGATTATATGAGTTATATATAAAGCACTTAGAGTGCCTGGCATATAGTCTTTGGCATTTTTATAGATATACTCTTAAAAAACTATAAAGGAGCATATTTTAACACTATTTTTCAATGTGCTTTTTCTTACTTACTAAAGAATCTTACACATCTTTCCACATCAGTAAACATAAATCTAACTCATTGCTTTTAATGCTGCAAGGCACTGTATGGTATGCATATGCCGTAATTTATTTAACCACGCTCATATTTATGGACATTTAGTTGTTTCCATTTTTCACTCTTACAAACAATGCTACAATGGCTGTCTTCTTGCACTCGTTCAAACACATCCGTAAGGTAAATTCCTACAAATCACATTGTTGGTATAAGAGAAAGCCCACCCGTAGAGTAACTGTTTTCTTATTTTTTAGGGAAAGCAGCTGCCAACTGTTCTCTCCCTGAAGCACATCTCGAGGGACACATCTTAAATCTGCAGATGTGCACCAGGCTTGGACTCTGTCCTGGATCAAAGGTAAAATGGAGCTGCTGGGAAACTCGGGGCGGGGATAGGGGTAGTTTAGACCAATGGATATAAGAAGCCCCTCTGGAGGCAGGGAGTTCTACCCCTCCTGCCTTTCCTCTCGTCACTCATCTTCTCCCTGAGATTCAGAGTGAGAGAGAGCTTTTGGGGTGGACATTGGTGGCCCTAACTATGGCCTAATGGGTGTCCAGAACCCACCCCTCTTGCAGCGGTAAGTAGCTCGGGGAGAGCTGAGAGAACAGCTAAGCCTGTGACTGTTGGACAGAACCCTCTGGTCTGGCTGTAACACCGGGGCTCACAGATTTTCACAGAAGTGCTGGTCTCTGGAAAGGGTCCAACACCAGACACTCTGGTAGGGCCAGATCTATTACCACCCTTGGGACACTGCCTCCTACCTCTGAGCACTCTGGGCCATGTTTCCACTGGTGCCAAAACTCTCACCACTCCCGGCCTGTGAAGAACAGACCCTGGACCTGGACCTGTGCCACTCTGGAGCACCCTCCATCCCTGTCTGTGTAAGTGGAGTGCCTGTGTGAGGAAAACGTAAGAGTCCTGACCTCGAGGTCCCAGTGTGATGAGGAGCTCTCTTCACTGAGCTCACATCTGGAGGTGGGAATCCCAATGACTGAGACAGGAAGCAGGAGCAGTGAGTGAGAATCACCTGAGGAACATTCCAGAAGTAGCCTTCAATAGCGGTCTGGATCTATGATGAAGGAGAAGCATCAGGGGAGCAGACACATCCAGTTTTCCAGGTCTCTTTTTGCTAGAAGTTGTGAACAGGGCTCACACGTACCCTCGCCTTCTGATGGAGGAGTCCCTGGACTTTCAGAAAATGGGCGCAGGAAGGAGATTCTGGACCACCCCGTGAGAACATGTCTTAGTCCATTTGTGCTGCTGTCACAAAATGCCTGAAACTAGGTAATTTTTAGATTATAAAGAATAGAAATGTGTTTATTTTCTGGAGGCTGGGAAGTCCAAGATTGAGGTGCCAGCAGGTTCAGTGTCTGGTGAGAGCCTTGGTCTCTTCTTCCAAGATGTCACCTTGAACACCGTGTCCTCACATGGCAGAAGAGCAGGAGAGGGTGAACCCACTTCCTTGAGCCCTATTTATAAGGGCCCTAATCCCATTATAAGGGCTCTGCCCTCATGACTTAATCACTTTCTAAGGGCCCCAC
Organism: Avahi laniger; assembly: GCA_963575035.1. Lineage (NCBI taxonomy): Eukaryota > Metazoa > Chordata > Mammalia > Primates > Indriidae > Avahi > Avahi laniger. Next base: position 2,197 of record CAUYSK010014014.1, on the reverse strand, counting down.
CTCTTAGTACTACTACATTGGTGATTAAGTTCCAAACTATGAATTTTGGGGAACAGAGTCAGCCCATAGCAGCATGTGTGCATGAAAACAAAAAAGATGCTGGTATTTGAACCTCGAATTGGGGAAATAGACTTTCCAAAATTGTTCTTTTAAAACATGGAGCAATTTATGCTCCCACAGTATCATTTCCCCTCATCTTTGACAGCAGGGAATTTCCTTAAGCTTTAAATATTTTGCCAAACTGATAGGGATGTAAAGTGATAACTCCATGTTGATTTAATTTGCATTTTCTTAATTATGAATGTAATCAAGCTTATTAAAATCTATTTATTGGGCATTAGCATTTCTGTTGGGTTGTGTAGCTTTTCTTTATTGATTTGTAAAAGCTCATCTTATAGTTAGAAAATTAGCCCTTTGTTTAGCAAGTGTACAGCCAATGTTCTCCCAAGTGTTTTGTTTCCTTTTAACTTTGTTTTCTTTTGCAGAAGTATAAACATTTTATGTAGTCAGATTTATCAGTCTTTCCCTTTAGGGCTTTTGGGCTTTATGTCACGCTCAGAAAAGTGTTTCCCATTCGAGACTCTAAAACTTAACCCATTCTTTTCTGGTACTTCTAATTTCATTTATTTAATTTTTAAAGCAAATTTAAAAATTATGAATTAATATTGGTTCAAAACAGAAAAGAATAAAGAAGAAAACAAATGAAAAAAAACCCACCCAGAAAATTGCCACATCTAGAGAATCTCTATGTTAACAGAGGTTAACACAGTTAAGAAAAAATGATACATGCATGAGGTTTTTAAAAATTTAGCAGTACAGAATGTAAATATTAAACAACGTCTCTCTTTCTCACCCACACAGTATTCCTCCACCATCCCTCTCTCGAGAGGTTTACCTATCACCAACTTCTGATATCCTTTCAAAGAAAAAATTTAAATTTATGACATATATAGATCCTTTGCAAATATACACACCATACTGTCATTCTACATCTTTCCTTAAAAATAAGAAAAGTAATAATTAAAACAGAATTAATAATTGTGTAAAAAAATTTCTCTGGAATTTATTTTGACATAGGAAGTGAGGTAGGAATCTAGCTTAATTTTCTTTGCTAAAGTGGCTAGCCAGTTATTCTAATGCTATTTATTGACTAGTCCATCTTTTCCTTGTTGACTTGAAATGTCTTCTTTTTGAAAAGCCCTATCCTCTCTGGGCCTTAGTTTACTCCTGTGTAAAATAAAGGATTGAGAGAAATGATGTTTAAGCCTTAACACTTTATGTTGATACCGCAATTCTGTTGTGATATTTGATCTTCCTCCCTCTTGGGTTTTTTCAACCCATCGTGGGGATGGGCTCACTCAGCACCTGGAACCCAGCACCCAGGGGCTGTTTCTAGGGCTGTGCCTGCAACAATTATGTCCATTACATTTTCTTCACAAAATTATTACGTTGAAACTTTGAAAGCTTAAGCTCTCTCTTGTGAGCCACATAAATTCTCGTGTGTGGCCTGTCACAGTAATTTAGAAGGAACTAAATGGTCTTTATAAATGGTGCTTAATTTGGATCTCTGGGACCTCTAACGGGACAGAGAATTATGAAAACAGTAATGGAAGATGTTCTTGAAACACTTAAAAAACTATATGTAAATTGGGACTCACAGACTAATTACAACTTCTTCTTTGCTTTGGGTAAGAATCTGTCTACCCAATGAGTTCACACTGTCTCATGCTGGTCAGGGGAGAAGCGAACAAACATTTACTGAGTTCCGAGTGTTCTGCATGTAGTAAATGATTTAATTCTCTCCACAAGCTCCCCACATCGGTACACGTGTCTCCGTTTTGAAGATGTAAGCAATAATTTTTCCTAGGCTACCTAGGAAAGCAGGTTTTGAACTCTAGGATTTAAATCCTAGCGTCTACACAACTAAGCTCTTGCCCTGTACTTTCCATACTGCAGTTCTTCAGTGGCAAAGTTATGATTCGTAGTTAAATATATTCTTGCTTCATTGGCTGCCATACGAAAAAACCCAAACTTTTTCCTTAGGGCCACGGTGTTTTATTACAAAAATAGAATAAAAACTTTGAAAACAAAACAAAACAAAACAAATATATATTCTTGCTCAATTAAAAAAAGGGGCAATGGATTTATTTCTCTTGGCAGACCATTATGATACAAACCTGTAAAAGTTGGTGCTCAC
>CAUYSK010014013.1:0-56253 GCA_963575035.1 Avahi laniger | reverse complement strand
CCAAGTAGCTGGGACTACAGGCATGAGCCACCATGCCCGGCTAATTTTTTTTCTAGATATATTTTTAGCTGTCCAATTAATTTCTTTCTATTTTTTGGTAGAGATGGGGTCTCGCTCTTGCTCAGGCTGGTCTCGAACTCCTTCTCTCAGATCTCTCCTCCCCCCTCGGCCTCGCAGTGTGCTTGTATTACAGTCTTTAGCCACCGCGCCCGGCCCAAAGCTAGCATCTTTATCTTTTTTTTTTTTTTTTTTTTTTTGAGACAGAGTCTCACCCTGTCGCCATGGCTAGACTCCAATGGCATCATCATAGCCCACTGCAACCTCAAACTCCTGGGCTCAAGGGATCCTCCTGCCTCAGCGTCCCAAGGAGCTGGGACTACAGGCGCATACCACCACGCCTGGCTAATGTTTTTTATTTTTTGTAGAGATGAGATCTTGCTATTGCCTAGGCTGATCTCGAACTCCTGGGTTCATGCAATTCTCCTGCGTTGGCCTCCCAAAGTGCTAGGATTACAGGTGTGAGCCACCATGCCCGGGCTCGATTTTTTTTTTTTTTTAATGACTGAAAATAATATTCTGTTGTATGTTTATATACCACATTTTGTTTATTCATTCCTGTTGGACACTTGGGTTATTTCCAGTTTTGGGGTTTTTTCCTTTTTTTGGATGCAGGGTCTTGCTCTGTCACCCAGGCTTGAGTACAGTGACACAATCACAGTTCACTGCAGGCTCCAACTTCTGGTCTCAGGGAATCCTCTTGCCTTAGCCTCCCTAGGACTTCAGGTGCATGCCATCATGCCCTGCTAATTTTTAAAATTTTTTTATAGAGACAAGGTCTCACTGTATTGCTCAGGCTAGTCTTGAACCTCCTGGCCTGAAGCAGTCCTCCTGCCTCAGCCTCCCAAAGTGCTGAAATTACGGATGTGAGCCACGGCACCTGGCCTATTTCTACTTTTTGACTATTGTGAATAGTGCTGTTACAAATAACCGCGTACAAGTTTTTGTGTGAATCTATGTTTTTTGTTCTCTCTGGAATATACCTAGGATTGGGATTGCTGGATCATATGATAATTTTATGTTTAACTTTTTGAGGAACTACCAGTCTTTTCCATAGTGGCTTCACCATTTTCCATTTCCACTAGCAGTCCATATCCTCTTCAGTTTCTCCGTCTCCTTTCCAACACTTGTTATTTTCTGTTGTTTTGTTAGTTATAGCCATTCTACTGGGTGTGAAGTGGTATCTCATTTTTAAGTTTCATCTCCCTAATAATTAGTGATATTAGTTAGCATCTTATTGTGCACATTGGCCATTTATAATATATAGCTTCCTTGGAGAAATGTCTTTTCAAATTCTATGCAAATTTTTTAATTGAGTGTTTATTGTTGAGTTACAAGAATTTTTTATATATTCTGAATTTTAGACCCTTACCAGATATGTGACTTGCAAATATCCTCTCCCATTTCGTGGGTCCTTTTCATGTTCTTGATAGTATTCCTTTGCATGAAAGGTATTAATGTTGATGAAGTTCATTTTATTTTTCCTTTGATTGCTTATGCTTTTGGTGCCATATTTTAAAAAAACACTGCCTAATCCAAGGTCTCAAACATTTATGCCTATGTTCCTTCTAAAAATTTTAGTTTTAGCTCTTACATTTAGGATTTGATCCATTTTGAATTAATTTTTGTATATGGTATGACGTAGGGGTCAAATTTACTCTTTTGCATGTAAATATGCAGTTGTCCCAGATTTGTTGAAAAGGCTATTCTTTGCTCATCAAATGGTCTTGGTACCTTTGTTAAAATCAATTGATCATAGATGTGTAGCTTTATTTATGAACTAACAGTTGCATTTCATGGCCTTTATGTCTGTTCTTATGCCAGTACCATGTTGTCTTGATTACTGTAGCTTTGTACTAAGTTTTGAAACCAGGAAGTTCATTCTTCTTTTTAAAGATTATTTTGGCTACTCAGGGTCCCTGACATTTCCATATGAATTTTAGGGTCAGCATGTCTATGTCTGCAAAATAGACAGTTGGATTTTTGATTGGGATTGCATTGAATCTGGGGTGCTTTTGAGTACAGATTTAATGGACTCTAAAGCTAGACTGCTTCTTAACTCCAGGGCCATACCCAGGGTATTTGACTCCCTGAGTGGATCAGTTTATAACACCTGCCTTCTCTATAGTACAGAATAATTTTCAGTAATAATTATCAAATGGAGTCGTACACAATGCTGAAGGTATTATGTATTTCAAAATAAACCCAGACATTTCTTCTCTCCCCCTCAGTATTTACAACTACCTAGTAGTTTGAATTTTGGTCTTTTAGTAATAGTTTAATATAATATTTTATATAAGAAAGTGATAACTTGTAAGTAAATTTTAATAAAATCAAAATGTCACAAAAGACACAAAGTGTAGGCAACTACCAAATCATAACCACTGGTGGAGCTAACACATTTTCTTGATTCATTCTTTAGTTTTAAAGGAAATAGCTTAAAGAGAATAAATTTTAGTAAAGGTATCTTTTAAATCCAGTAAAATATTTCGCACGAGTTAAAATTTGTACCTTCTATACCTCAGTTCACATTGTTTCACTGTTAAATATTTTATTTAAATGTGTTTTAAATATAAACACAAGGAAAAAAACTCACAAGTTGTCCCATAGAAGATAGACTTGAAATAACTCGTTTCTTCATCTTTACAATCATTGTCTTACTGTTAATTTCTAATTTATCGTATACATCAAGACTCTACAGTACCATAGGAGTTGTGGGGCACTAACTGCCCTAGCAAGTTTGGACTATGCTGAACAATTTAGAGAGATTTACTCTTCAAACCAATATGTGTAGCTAAGTCCATGTGGGAGCCAACTGTGTAATGAGGATTCTCAGAATTAACTTTATTTAGAATGCAATGATTATTAAAGGACAAGTAGTACAAATGTGCTAATTTGACACTTACACATATATAATATTATTAAAACTCAGCAGTAACCACAAAAATCATTTAGGATTTAGACCAACAGAGGATTTTCCAAGAAAGAGTATTGTATCACTGACATTGTTTAGAATTGTCAATAAATGATGATGGTAAGTTTATGATTTGTTGGTTTTGTTATTTTTAAATTCTCTACAAGAAATGCCGCTTATTGCCTGCACCTAGAGCATTCTTAACCACTTCTTTAATGGGCTACTACTTGGCCCCTCTTAATTTGCTTAGTGTGACTACATCATGTTAACTTTTTTTAACCTCAATTTTGACATCTATTAATTAGAAATAATAAGAGAACCCATTTCTTAGGCTTGTTGTAAGGATTAAATGAGATAATACATGTAAAATGCTTAGAATAGTGCCTGGCATTAAGAATTCATTAAACATTAACTACTATTACTTTGTTATAATTTATAATTTACATTATTATTCTAAATAATATATGTATATATTTACCTCTATTTGAGTCTCTGTTACTTTCTCCCATCTTGGTTTTTGTTGCTTATATATATTTTGAGCACTTTATTATTTAGAGCAATTTTAAGTTCATAACAAAATGGAGTGGAAGGTACAGAGATTTTCCATATACTCCTTGCTGTCACACATACATAATCTCTCCCTATCAGCATTCCCCAGCAAAGTGGTACATTTGTCACAATAATCCTACGTTGACATGTCATTATCACCTTAAGTTCATAGTTTACATTAAGGTTCACTCTTGGTATTGCACATTCTGTGGGTTTTGACAAATGTGTAATAACACATACCTACTATTATCGTATCATGCAGAATAGTTTTACTGCCTTAAAAATCCTCTGTGCACGACACATGCATCCCACTCTCCCCCAAATCCCTGGCAACCACTGATCTTTTTCCTGTCTCCATAGTTTTGTCTTTTCTGGAATGTCATATAATTGGAATCATATAGTATGTTCTTTTCAGATTGGTTTCTTTAACTTAGTAATATGCATTAAAGATTTCTCCATGTCTTTACGTGGCTTGGTAGCTCTTTTAATAATGAATAATATTTTTTTATTTTCTGGATGTACTACAGTTTTATCTATTCACTTCCTGGAGGACTTCCTGGTTGCTTCCAGGTTTTGGCAATTATGAATAAAGCTGCTGTAAACATCGTAGCAAGTTTTTATGCACATGTTTTCAACTCTTGGGGTAAATACCAAGGATTCTGATTGCTGGATTATATAGTGAGAGTATGTTTAGTTTCATAAGAAACTGCCAAACTATCTTCTAAAGTGACTGTACCATTTTGCCTTCCACCAGCAGTGAATGAGAGTTCCTGTTGCACCACATCGTCGTAGGTGTTTGGTATTGTCAGTATTCTGGAATTTGGCCATTCTAATGGGTGTATAGTGGTATCTTATTGTTGTTTTAATTTGCATTTTCCTAATCACATATGATGTGGAACATTTCTTCATATCTTATTTGCTATCTGTATATCTTCTTTGGTATGCTGTCTTTAGATTTTTGGCCCATTTTTTAATTGGGTTCATTTTGTTGTTGAGTTTTAGGAATTCTTTGATAATACATGGATAACAGTCTTTTATCAGATAGGTCTTTTGCCAGTATTTTCTCCCAATCAGTGGCTTGTCTTCTCTCTTGACAGTTCTTTCACACAACAGAAAAATTATAATTTTAATGAAGTCCAACTTATCATTTGTTTCTTTCATGGATTCTGCCTTTAGTATTGTAGTTTAAAAGTTATTGTGAAACCCTAGGTCATCTAGATTTTCTCCTGTATTATCTTCTAGGAGTTTCATGGTTTTGCATTTTACATTTAACTTTGTGATCCATTTTGTGTTAATCTTGACGAAGGGGGTAAGATCTGTGTCTAAAATCTTTTTTTAATGTGTATGACCAATAGTTCCAGCATCATTTGTTGATAAGACCGTCTTTTCTCCATTTTATAATATTACCCTTGCTTTTTTGTTAAAGGATCAGTTGACTACACTTATGTGAGTCTATTTCTGGGCTCTCTGTTCTGTTCCATTGATCTTTTTGTCTGTTCTTTCACCAGTACCAGTACTTGTACTGTTCTGTCACCTGTACTCGATTACTGTGGCTTTATTATTAAGTCTTGAAGTTGAGTAATGCCAGTTCTCCAACTTCTCCTTTTCTGTCAATATTGTATTGTCTATTCTGGGTTGCTGCCTTGCAATATAAACTTCAGGATCAGTTTGTTGATGCCCACAAAATAACTTGCCAGTATTTTGATTGGGATTGCATTGAATCTATAGATCTGGTTGGGAAGAACTCACGTTTAGCATTATTGCATCTTCCTATCCGTGAACATGGAATCTCTCCATTTATTTAGTTCTTTGATTTCTTTCACCAGAGTTTTGTAGTTTTCCTCATACAGATCTTATGTATATTTTGCTAGATTTATACCTAAGTATTTCATTTTGGGGTATTAGTGTAAATGATAATATGGATTTGTTTGTTTATTTTTTGAGACAGGATCTTGCTCTGTTTCCCAGGCTAGAATGCAGTGGTGTTGTCATAGCTCACTACAACCTCTAACTCCTGGGCTCAAGCAATCTTCCCATCCTCAGCCTTGCAACTAGCTGGGACTACAGGCATGTGCCACCATGCCCAGCTAATCTTCTGTTTTTTTATAGAGATGGGCGTCTTGCTGTGTTGTCCCAGCTGGGTGTTTTTAAATTTCAGATTCTACTTGTTCATTGCTGGTATATAGGAAAGTGATTAACTTTGTATATTAACTTTGTATCCTGCAATCTTGCTATAATTACTAGTTCCTACAGTTTTTTCTTCATTTTTTTTTATCTTTTCTACAGAGACAATCATACCATCTGAGAACAAAGATAGCTTTATGTTTTCCTATCAGTATACCTTTTGTTTCCTTTTCTTGTCTTAGTGCATTAGCTATGACTTCTAATACAGTGTTGAAAAGGAATGGTGAGAAGGGACATCCCAGCCTTTTTCCTGATCTTAGTGGGAAAGCATCTAGTTCCTCACTTAGATTGCCTGCCTTTTAAATTTAAAGGCATGTTCTAAAACTTCTTTTCCCCTGCAACAATTTCAGATACTATTTCAAGTCTTCTACTTTATGAGAAAATTTGTGCCTCTATGCTGCTCTCCTTTGCTTTTACCCAATTTGTCTCAGATGTTGTGCATTTCCAAAGTTTATAATATTTACATTCTGTCTATAACTTTTTTGTGTTTTGTCTGATAGAATTATAAAGGTTAAACATGAGTGAGTAGTATTTAAAGTATTATAATTATATAATTTCCCTGTGGACCTACTTCCTAGAATGTCTGGACAGTAGGGAAGGAAATATAGGCCTCTCATTAAATTATTTTAGGGACAGTATTTCAAGAATCAAGGTCAAGTGGTTTCTCTTACATTCTTAAGTTTACTATTCAGCTGTAATTTTTTTTCCTTCAGAGACAGAGTCTTGCCCTGTCACTCAGGCTGGAGTGCAGTGGCACAATCATAGCTCACTACAGCCTCCAACTCCTGGGCTCAAGTGATCCTCCTGCCTCAGCCTCCTGAGTAGTTAGTACTACAGGTATGCACCAGCACGGCCAGCTAATATTTTTTTTTAAAATTTTTAATAGGGATGGGGTCTCACTGTGTTGCCCAGGCTCGTCTCAAACTCCTGTCAAGACAGTTTATAATTTTTTACTCATAAGTAGGTTTTAACATCATAAAATGCTTAGTTCTGTAACTACTGAGATGCTCTTTTTTCCCCCCCTTTTAATCTTTTAATGTATCTACACTAACAGATTTTCTAATAATGAACTACTCTTGCATTATTGGAACAAGTACTGCTTGATCATGATCTTTTTCATACTCCATTGGATTCAGTTAACAGTTTATAGAGAATTTTTGCATCTTGATTTTTTGTGAAATTGGCCTGAGACTCTGCAAAATTATCTGGATTTGGGACTTCATGGGAGTTGGAGGGAGGATTACCTACTGTTTCTTTTGTTTCTCATGTTGATACTAGATATACAGTGTTCTTTGAAATGTGATAAAAAGAACAACTCAGCCAATCTTGTATGCCAATTTTGGCAATTTATGTTCTTTCAAAAATGTATATATTTCAAGCTTATTAGTTCATAGCTCATGATATTTTACATAGTTTTTAGAACTTCTGTTAGATAATCTATAGCATTTCCCCTTTTTTCATTTTGTTATGTATCCTGTTATCCATAGTTATTTTTTCTTCTGGTAATATGTTTTATTTCTATTCTCTTGTTTTTATTTATATGTATGATTTTATTTTTTTTCCTTAGATTTCCCTTACATGTCATTATTCTTTATTTGTTTATATTTCTTTTCTCCTGGATAGGCTTGCCGGAAAATTTGTCTTAATATTAATCATTTGTATTGGTGTTTTTGTTCTCCTTTGATGTCTGCCCTTAGCTTTACTATTTCCTTTCTTACTCCTTGTGTTTATTGTTCTTTTTCTAGCTCCTTACGTAGAATATTAATAAACTCATCCATTTTCATTCTTTCTTGGTATTGGATAAATATGTTCAAATCTATAACTTTTGAATAAATATATTCAAAACTATAACTTTAGTGTCACACAAATATTAACCTGTATAAATTCCTTCATTATCCATCTGAGAGCATTTTATAATTGCCCCTACAAATTCCTTACTAAGCTAAGAATTATTTAATAATATATATTTGTTTTTTGGTTTTGTTTTTTTATTATAGGTATGAGAGTATTGTTATTTTAGGCTTTTCTTTTGTTACTGAGTTCATATTTTGTCACATTTTAGTCAGAGAACGTGTTACACATCTGATAGCTATTGAGGTTTCTGTTATTGCTAGTACATAGAACTTTTTGTGAATGCATCACACTTAATAAAAAATGCATTCTGTTTGGAGGTTTATCTATTTGAGAGCTTGTTAATTATCTTATTCACATCTGCTGTGTGTTTACTTTTATGTTTTGTGCTTTGTATTTCTGAGATGGCTGTCTTATAGTCTCTAATTATGATTGCAGTTTTTGTTTTTAGTTCTGTAAATTGTTGCTTTATGGATTTCGAGGCCATGTTAGGTGCATGTGTGTTGTATTTTCTTGAAGAGTGGAAATTTAATTTACTTACATTTGTGTTATTATGTTTCTTTTTCTTATTTAATGGACATTTGACATTATCATTTTCACTAAGCTCTTCCAGCATTTTATTTATATTATTCATTTGCTCAAAACCAGTCTTTTGTAGGTGTTCTTCATTGAGCGGAGTTAGTCTTCTGACTTGTACCATTTGCTTTTTAGGTTTGTTGCTTAGCTATCTATTGGCATTTTCTTTTTTTCATCGTAGTCACAGGTTCTGGGCATTAGGACATTAACATTGGGAGGGGGGCATTATTCCGCTTACCATAACTATAAACTATCCAGACTCACCTAAGATAAAATAGATTCTTATCCACTCAGCTTCTCTTCTCTCTAGTCTCCCCCCAAAACCTCTATTGTACTTTCTGTTTCTATGAATTTCCCAATTTTAGTTACCTCATTTAAGTGGAATCATAAAATATTTATCCTTTTGTGTCTGGCTTATCCCGCTTAGCATAATGTTTGCAAAGTTCATCCTTGTCCTAGTTGCTTTTTGGGGGGTTGGGGAGAGACAAGGTCTCGCTCTGTCACCTAGGCTAGAGTACAGTGGTGGCATCATAGCTCACTGCAACCTCAAACTCCTGGGCTCCACGATCCTCCTGCCTCACCCTCCCAAAGTAGTTGGGACTATAGGCACGTACCACCATACCCAGCTAATTTTTTTCTATTTTTTGTAGAGTTTTTTTTTCTTCCTATTTTTTGTAGAGTTTTGGTTTTTTTTTTTTTTTTTCTCTATTTTTTGTAAGTTCTCACTCTTGCTCAGCCTGACATCAAATGATCCTCCTGCCTCTGCCTCCCAAAGTGCTAGGATAACAGGCATGAGCCACCTCACCCAGCCCTATTCGTTTTTTTGTTTTTTTTATTTTGAGACAATCTTGCTCTGTTGCCTGGGCCAGAGTGCCATGGCATCAGGCTAGCTCACAGCAACCTCAAACTCCTGGGCTCAAGCAATCCTTCTGCCTCAGCCTCCTGAGTAGCTCGGACTATAGGCATATGCCCCCATGCCCGACTAATTTTTTTTCTATATATTTTTTAGTTGACTGGCTAATTTCTTTCTATTTTTTAGTAGAGACGGGATCTCACTCTTGCTCAGGCTGATGTTGAATTCCTGAGCTCCTACAATCCTCCTGCCTTGGCCTCCCAGAGTGCTAGGATTACAGGCATGAGCCATTACACCCGGCCCCTATTTGTTTTTTGACAAAGATACAAAAGATAATTCAATGAAAAAAGGATATTATTTTCATCAAAGGTGTGACCTTTGTATAAGGTATGAATCTCATACCTTATACAAAAATTAACTCAAAATGTATCACAAATCTAAATATAAAACCTAAAACTATAAAACTCTTAGAAGAAAACAGATCTTTGTGACCTGAGGTTTGGCAATGAGTTGTTTTGTTTTTGTTTTTTTCCACAAAATGTCTGACTCAAGGCAGTGAGGTCTTAAGACATGACACCAAAGACACTAAGCATGAAACAAAAATGTGACGAATTGGGCCTCATCAAAATTAAAAACTTTTGCTTTGCAAAAAAAATATTAGAAAAGACAAGCTATGGGCTGGGAGAATATATTTGAAAATAATAGATAAAGAACTTGTATCTAGAATATAAAAGAAAACATTGTTATTTTTAAAGGGAGCAAAAGATTTAAGTAGACTTAAATAGACATTTTACCAGAACAGATACAAGGATGGACACCTGGAAAGAGTTCAACATTGTTAGCCATTAGGGAAATGCAACTTTAAACCATGATAAGTCCAACAGAAAAAAGAAGAAGAAAAAAAAAAACCATTATGAGATATTACACACATATTAGAATACAGCTAAAATTTTAAAAATAGTTAACACTACTACTAAGTTCTGGCAGAGATGCAAACAACTGAATCTCTTATACGTTGTCAGTGAGAATGCAGAATGGTTGCAGCCACTGTGGAAAATAGGCAGAATCTTAATCATACATTTACCATATACTTAACTGTGCCTTATCTAGATATTTACCTAAAGAAATGAAAGATTATGTTCATATAAAAACTTGTACATAGACATGTGTTTATAGTTGTTAATAGGTATTGAAACCTGGAATCTAAATGTCCTTCAGTGGATGAATGGTTAAACAAATTTTGATTCAGCCATACAGTGAAATAACACTTAACAATAAAAAAAATGAAGTGTTGATTTATGCATGTGTTTGGAGGGGTGTCCCAAAACCACCCATGTTTGAAGATTTTAGTAGAAGGACTGTGTGACTCATTTTATAGTTGTACCCCTGAGACTCATCACAGCTGTGTAGTAAGGATACACAGTGGGCTCTTAAGGGAGAAACACACAGATGGAGTCTGGAGGAATCCATGTGTAGTCTTATTACTCTCTCCCATGGGAGAGTTCATGGATCAAAGACTTGATATGAGATGTCATTTCTCAAATTAATTTATAGATTCAACACAACCTTAATTAAAATTTTAGCAGACTTTTTACAGAGAAGCTGACAAAGTGATCCTCAAAATTATATTGAAATGTTGAGGATCTAGAATAATCAAGACAAAAACTTGAAGAACAAAGTTGAATGCCTTAATTATCTGATTTTAAGACTTAATGCTATAAGCTACAGGGATTGAGACAGTATAGTATTGGAATAAGGATATAGACAAATAGAAAATCTAGAAATAGACTAACATAGTGAGTTGATTTTTGACTGAATTGCCAAATGCCAAAGCTGGAAGGAAAGTCTTTTAATTACATAGTTCTAGTACAAGTGGATATTTCTTTGGAAAAAAATGAGCTTTGACCCCTATATTGCGCTGTAAACAAAAACATTTATTTCACGTGGATTAATTATGGCCCTAAATGTGAAAAATAAAAAAACCTAGAATATCTTCATTACCTTAGGATCATTAATCATAAAAGATAAAATTGATAAATTAGATTAATAAATGAAAAAATTCTCATCAAAAGACAACCTACAGATTGGGAGAAAATATTTGTACTACATATATCTGATAAAAGACTTGCATGCACTGTAATCCTAGCACTCTGGGAGGTTGAGACGGGTGGATCGCTCAAGGTCAGGAGTTCAAGACCAGCCTGAGCAAGAGCGAGACCCCGTCTCTACTAAAAATAGAAATTATCTGGATAACTAAATATATATATATGGAAAAAATTAGCTGGACATGGTGGCGCATGCCTGTAGTCCGCGCTACTCAGGAGGCAGTAGGATAGCTTGAGGCCAGGAGTCTGAGGTTGCTGTGAGCTAGGCTGAAGCCACAGCGCTCTAGCCCGGGCAACAGAGTGAGACTCTGTATCAAAAAAAAAAAAAAAAAAAGGCTTGCATGCAGAGTACATTAAAGAATTCATACAAATTAGTGATGCCACAACAAAACCAGTTTTTGAAAATGGGCAAAACTGTGAGTAGGTCCTTCACCAAAGGATTTATTAGAATGGTCAGTAAACATCTGAAAGAGTATACAACATCATTAGTCATTATGGAAATACATATTAAGACCACAGTGAGACACCACTGCATACCCAGCATAATGACTAAGAGTTAAAAAGATTGACAAGACCAAGTGTTGATGAGATGGAACAACTGGAACCCTCGTACACTCTGAGTGAGTCTGTAAAAACCTGTATATTGTCTCTCAGTTCCCCTGCCTACTTAAACTAGGGCAAGATTGAATGCAGTGGTGCTCAAATTCAGATGGCTAAGAAGAATTCATGGTGCTATTTGTGGAGCTCTGGACATATAGTGATATATGATAGTGTGATAGCCAAGTGTGCTAAGCAGGACTTTTGGTTGCAAATGACCCACCTTGATCTTACTTAAACCAAAAGATGAATACATTGGTTCATGGGTGGGCTGTTGTCAGGCTCACTTAAAAACAAGTATATAAATGATGTCTGCAGGAATTGCCTCTTTGCTTTCCTCTGGGATAGCTTAGCCTTCAGACAGATTTTGGTCACAGCGGCTACATGTAGCTTCAGGATTGTAACCTATCAGTATTGCAATCCCCGTTACTAAACCCTATTCCTAGAATTGTCTTTGATTTGTTCACCCCAAAACCAAACACCAGAATCATTGTGAGGCCTAGGTCAGGTACACCCTTGAACTGAAAGTGAGGGTGTAGTGATTGCTCTCATAAAGAAAGTACGTGACAAAAGGTGTGGGGAATGAAAGCTAGTCTTGCAAAACAGCATATTTTCACAACATTAATTCCTTGGTAGCTCTTATGTCCCATGTCTTTGCTACTTCCTGGGGACATGAAGGTTAATTGTGAATAGAGAGGAAATTTGTGGGCCGGTATTGAAAACTTGATATGTATGGCCTCGTTTAGTTTTTGTTATTGGTTTTATTCTTACTCTCTTACAAACTCTTAGTACTCCAAGTACTTGACTTTCTTGTAATGCCCATCCTTGTCCTTGATTACCATTATTGTTTCTTCCCTCAGTGCCCTACGTCTAGAATATGTGATTCCTTTACACTTCAGCATGTTTCATTTCTACACCTCTTTCAAGGCCTAGCTCAAATACCATCTTTTTCAGAAATCCTCTCTGAGATTCTTTGATCCACCTTAGTTTTTCTTCTTTGCTTTTAAGCCATTATTCTATTCATAGCTTATTTTAGCTCTAAATATCCTTGCAGCACCTGGCAGAGTGCTGGGCAAACAGTAGGCTTAATAAACAATGAACAGTTATTGCTGCACTCTTGATTTGGGGGAAATTATCTATTCCTTTAATTGTCCAGCAGTACCAGATACTTCTCCCATCCAAGTACTGACCAGACCCGACCCTCCTTAGCTTCCGAGATTAGACGAGATTGGGCGCGTTCAGGGTGGTATGACTATAGACCCAGATACTTCTAAGTTGGCCTTTACTTTAGAAAATTGTGTTGGTATACTTGCAAGTTACTTAGGAGTAACTTACTGCTCCCCAGTTACTGCTTTTTTTTTTTTTTTTTTTTTAAGACAGAGTCTGGCTCTGTCACCCCAGCTAGAGTACACTGTTGTCATCATAGCTCACTGCAACCTCAAACTTCTGGGCTCAAGCGATCCTCCTGCCTCAGCCTCATGAGTAGCTGGGACTACAGGTGTGCACCACAATGCCCAGCTAATTTTTTCTGTTTTTGGTGGAGACAGGATCTTGTTCTTGCTCAGGCTGATCTCGAACTCCTGACCTCAGGTGATCTTCCCACCTCAGCCCCCGAGAGTGCTAGGGTATAGTCGTGAGCCAGCGCCCATGGCCCCCAATTACTGTTTAATGTAGCTCCATCACCCATTATCTGGTATGCTCATGTTTCTTACACAAATGCAGTCAGAATAGTATTGTTGAGGTCACAATCATGGCTGTGTATAAGTCTTTTCTTTAAACATCCATTTTTGCTACATGCAGAAATACTCCTTTTTTCCCCCAATTCATTGATCATTTATTGGTACACATCTAGTAGAGCAGTGATTCTTAAACTTCAGTAGAGTCACCTTGGAAGGCTTTTTAACACTTGAGTGGTGAGGCTCTACCCCAAGAATTTCTGATTCACTAGGTTTGGGGTTGGCTGAATAATTTGCATTTCTAACAAGTACTCAGGTGATATGAATGATGCTGGTCAGGAAACAGGCTTTGAGGACCAGTTTACTAGTGGGTTTAATGATCATACATCAGAATCACCTGAGGAAGCCCCCCCCCTCCACTCCCCTACTTAATTTTCAGAACTGGTCTTTGTCCAGTTAAGTAAAAATGTTTGAAAACGCTGCTAAAGCATGGTGTTAGCAGGATTTTATGAGCATTTCTAACAGAATCAGCTCTGTAACAAATGTGGACAAAATTTTTTTACTCCACATCTCCATAGCACCTGTGCGATGAATATGAATGGTGGCAGGACTGGCCAACTGTGTGGTTTGGTGGTTTTAGTTCACATAAATCTGTATTCCATCAATAACTCTCTCTTTGGAGTCTTGGCCAATTCCTTTAAGTGCTTCCTGCAGATTGTTTATTAATTGTAAGGGATAAATAGTAGCTATACAGTGCAGAAATTGACTATCACTTTGACTGAGTGATCAAAATTACCATTACCAAAGAGGGAAAGATAGATATCATGTCTCTCTAGATACCATACCTTTAGAAGGACACAGTGTCACTTATATAATAGTCTGATTGGTCATACTTGACTGGAATCTATCTAATTATAAGGAATCAGACAAATCCAAAATGAGATGCATTCTATTTTTTTCTGAAAGGACCTATATTATTCTTAAATATCAATATCATAAAAGATGAAGATTGAGAAACTATTCCAGATTAAAGGAAATTAAAGAGACATGATAGCTAAATGCAATATATGATCCTAAGCTGGGTCCTGTACTGAAGGGAAAAAGAGCTGTAGAGGTGCAGTCTCGAACCCCTGGGCTGCAGACCCCCTTGGGCTGCACACCCATACTGGTCTCTGGCCTGTTAGGAACTAGTCACAGCAGGAGATGAGCAGCAGGCAAGAAAAGCTCCATCTGTATTAATAACCACTCCCCATCACTCGCATCACCACATGAGTTCCGCCTCCTGTCAGATCAGCAGCAGCATTAGATTCTCATAAAGAGTGCACAACATAGATCTCTCTCACGTGCATTTTATAGTAGGGTTCACGCTCCCATGAGAATCTAATGCCTGATGATCTGAGGTGGAGCTGAGGGGGTGATGCTAGTGCTGGGGAGCAGCTGCAGACACAGATTATCATTAGCAGAGAGGTTTGCACAATAAATGTAATGCACTTGAATCGTCCTGAAACCACCCCCTCACTCCCAACCCTGTCTGTGGAAAAATTGTCTTCCATGAAACTGATTCCTGGTGCCAAAAAGGTTGGGGACCACTGCGGTAGAGGACAGGATTAGGTCATGTGACAAATTGGACTATGGAGAGGTAAAATAATGTATAATAGTACAACTTAATATTAAATGGATCAGAAAAATATATATGAGAGATAGAACAAATGGGTGTAGATACAGGTGTTGTTTGCAACTTTGAGATTATTCCCGAATTAAACATTTAAAAAAAAAAACCAAACACCCTCTGTGCTTCATTTTAGGATAGTTGAAAAGATTTTTTAAAACCTACCTAAAAATGTTTTGAAAAAACAGTGTTTTACAAATGCTGGCTCATATGCTACTTAGTCTAGGTAGCCTCAAAGCTCATGTTCTCAGCTAGTTTGTTAGCTCTAGAGAACTTGCAGGAGGTCAGCATCCTCCTGATTTATAATATCCAACCCCCAGTAGGGCAGCTTCTTGAGTGTTTTGTGTAGTGCTTCAGACACACGAAGTATAAAATTCATCATTCTATCTAAAATTCATTCTATCATAGTAGCAAATTTTAGTTCAGTTTTAACTGGCTAAACTAATGTGTGATTCACCTGATCATAATCTGTCGTTATATATTGTACCTTTTAGCTTTGAAAAAAAAGATTTCTCTTTCAGCCCAAAATGGAGTTAATCCTGACTGGGAGAAGAAAGTAATTGAATATTTCAAGGAAAAGCTGAAGGAAAATAATGCTCCTAAATGGGTAAGCTTATTGCTGTTTTGGGGGAGAGGGTTGGGCAGGCTATAGTTTCTCTCAGTAGAATAGTAACCCACATGTAATTTAAAAATACATAAATTACTGTGTACTTCTGCTTTTAAGTACATTGTATAATATTAAAAGATTTTGGTCTCTTTTGCAACTTAAGTTCAAACAGTTAAATGCTTCTATATTGTGCCTCTAGGTGGCAGTAAATGACCACATTACTTCTTAAGACAAATCTTAAATTGCGAGACTTTTGATTACCTTCATTTTAAAAGAATTGGCATGTACTATTTTTAAGGGAAGAGCTCAACAGAGTAAATGCCTTTTTGCTAACTGAAAAGTATATTCTGAATAAAAAGCATCCTTTTATATCATGGTCAAATGTTATCTTACAAACTTGTAAGAACTTGGAAAGTACTTTCGTCCCAATAGTTATGTTGACCATTGAGACTGTGGCTCGCTAATGGAGCCAATGATGTGTGTGTGTGTATAGCAGTTTGAATCTATTATATATGCTTAATGTTTTATATACAGGATATTTTGTTGACTTATTTAATTGTTTTCCTTTAAGGTACCATCATTGAATGAAGTTCCCCTTCATTATTTGAAACCTAACAGTTTTGTGAAATTTCGTTGCATGATTCAGGATATGTTTGACCCTGAGTTTTACATGGGAGTTTATGAAACGGTTAACCAAAACACAAAAGCACGTGTATGTATTGCATTTTTACAAAACTTTCTGCTTATAATTTTTGGTATTAACTTCGTTCTTTGTTTATGGTATTGTTGGTTCTGGTATATTGATATAATACTGTTATCTTATATTTTGGGTCATAGGTTCTTCATTTTGGAAAATACAGAGATGTAGCAGAGTGTGGGGTATGTATCTTTAAGATATATAAAACGTTTTTAATAAGAATTTTTTCCTAAGCAGAGAATTTATTCATTTGATCTTAAATTTATCTTGTGTATAAGTAAGTTTTAAGAAATCATGTGAAATGTTTTCTTTATTTGGCTTTAAGATTTTTTCTAATATGATTTTTTTTTATCTTCTAAAGATCTTTTAGAAGAGGGAATATTGTAAATGATAAAATTAATTTCTTTTTCTAATATCTATATACTTGGTTAAAAAATTCACAGGTTATGATCAATTCTTTTAAAATGAAAGTAGGCCAAACATGGTGCCTTATGCCTATAATCCCAGCACTTTGAGTGGCCAAGGTGGGAGGATCGCTTGAGGCCAGGAGTTTGAGACCCCATCTCTACAAAAAATAAAAAAGTTGGCCGGGTGGGCCTGGTGGCTCATGCCTGTAATCCTAGCACTCTGGGAGGTCAAGGTGGGTGGATTGTTTGAGCTCAGGAGTTCAAGACCAGCCTGAGCAAGAACGAGATCCCATCTCTACAAGAAATAGAAAACAAATAGTAAAAACGATTATATCAGCATGTCAAAATAAATATGTTATTACCAAAAATGTCTCCCATAGTTTGCTCTTTGTTTTTCATGTGTTTCTGTTGAAACACAGACCCTGATTTTCAACTGTTGGAAAGAAAACAAGTACCACAGGTGGAGATTGACTAGTCAGGGGCCCAGTAGAAAAGTGGGACCTCTGTGGAGTTACCTACATTCTGGGTCTAGTTTTCTGCTTTGTGAATCCAGAATCTTAGTTTTTCAGGTTATCTGGTCCTTGGAATCTAATTCCTGCTTACTGAAACCTCAAGAGATGAATATATCAAACCTAATATTAGCCTGTTAAATTCACAGTAGAAGTTGTTCCTAATTGAATAAAGTATTCTAGATCAGTGGGCAGATCTGGACAGAAGAACAGCCCTAATTTGGAAGGTTACTGCAAAGATTATATTAAAAATGTAACTTCTAAAAATTATTTAGAGTAATGAACTTGTTTGAAAGATGGCACTTCTGGTCTCCCAGTGTCTTTTTTCTTTTAGAGTGTTTCCATAAGATAAATACTGTTCCAGGTCTAATGAATCAACTTTATAAGTCCTTACTGTATCTTTTATTTAAGGAACCCTAATACATTAGGGTAATATATTAATACATAAGTTTTTCTAGTACACAATAATATAATATAGCTCAGTAATCTCAGCATTTGAAAATGGACCAGTGAAATAGATGAGACTGTCCATTTGTAACACTACCAAAGGCTAAGACAGAGTTTATATTAGATCATTAAATATGAAATGTCTGATTTCAAATCAAAAATGTAGGTTATTATATCTCAGACAAGCAGTACATTAAACAAAGTGTGCGCCTAAACTGGTGACACAGTTTTGCCATCCTAACAGTAGCTCGTTTATGCCAGTAGCAAAGAAGCCTGGAGAGCAAGAGGCAATGAAATCGTGAAAGGTGTTTTCCACAGCTTGTCGAGAATTGAATATTTTTCCTTGGAAGAAGTGGTCCAAAGCCTGGAAGACGTAGTAGTCAGTTGATGCAAGATCCAGTGACTATGGTGGATGACAGAGAGTTTCCAAGTCCAGCTTCTATAGCTTGAGCAGCATTGTTCATGCGACTTGCGGTTGAGCATTATCTTGCAAGGGGATTGGGCTGTCTCTATTGTCCAATCGCAGCTTCTTCATCACGAGCATCCTCGTCATTTCATCCAGTTGGTTGCGCAGACATACACTGTAATTGACCAGGTTTTGTGAAGCTGTAGTGGATAATACCAGCGCCAGAGCACCAAACAAACACCATTAGCTTTTTTTGATGAATATTCGGTTTGGGACTGTTTTGGCACTTCATCTTTATCCAACAATTGGGCCAAACACTTGTGATTATCAAAAGAATCCATTTTTCATCACACATAACAATATGGTGTAGAAATGGTTTGTCTTTATGTCGTGACAGCAAGAAAGGCAAGCTTAGAGACAATTTCTGTGCTGATGCTTGTTTAATTTGCATGTATCCAGCTGCTTTACCTTGCCAATTTGTTTCAAATGGTCCAAAAATATTGGTCCAATTGGACCAGTATTTTTGGACCATTTGATCAAACCTTGCTGCTAATGCATCCGTGGATTGAGATGGATTTGCTTCCACTGTAGCTTTCAACTCATCATTATCCACCTTGGTCTCAGGTCACCCATGTGGCTCATTTCATTTCATGTAGCCTATGTTCATTAAACACATGCTTCACAAACACTTCGTTGATGTTTCAAGCTGTCTGAGCTGCACTGGTTCCATGATGGAACTTGTTGAAAAATAACACGAATTTTTGACTTATCCATGGTTTCACAAAAATTGCTCTAAAAAAATCTTGAAAGATAATCACAAGCCACAATGTACGTTTGCAGACTGAGGATGTACCTTCACAATAAAATAAGTGTCAGTGAAATGTCAGAGATATCAACTGTCAAACTTAGTCGTTAAGGGAATCAGACTTTTCATACTTAATAACCTATATCTATGTTGCTAAAGAGTTAAGAATAAAAGCCCCATTTCAGGAAAAGGGGAACTTGAGCCTGGACAGAGGGAAGCAAACAAAAATCCCAGCTTGTATACATTATCTCAGGCTCAAACTTGATATCTCTTAGGCCCTTTCTTCCTCTTAGAGTTTTCTATGTATATTTGAAATAAAGAATATGCCTTTCCTAAGGAATAATATCTGACTTTTAAATCTCATCTAGAGCTACCTAATAAGGAATATAGGTCATTAAATTCCTGTATCGTAATAGGCTAATTCTGATACTTTTCTGTAAAAGAAGCCACAGGCTTGCCATGTGCTTTGTCTTTGAAAGGATTAAAAAGGATTTAATTTTGTAACCTAAAGTACTGTGTATTATGGATATGAGGTAGAGGTAGCATTTTGATTATTGCATTTGAAATGATTTTACATCAGTTTTCTTTTAGAAATGTTAATTAGGAGTTGCTTGTTAATTAAATTAACTCTTTATGTAAAGTGTTTGCTATGGTGTTACAAGTAATGTGAAAATGTGGTTGCTAATTTAAAATTTTTTTAAATTTCTCTTAATGTATTTTAAAAATACTTTTTGTATACATCACAGCCTCAACAAGAACTGGATTTAAACTCTCCGAGAACTACCACTTTGGAAAGACAGACTTTCTATTGTGTTCCGGTACCTGGGGAATCTTCATGGGTAAAGGAAATATCCTTTATGTGAAGCTTCTTATGTATTGAATGGTTCCTAACTATTTTTTTTAATTAAAAAGACCACAATTCCGACTTAGAGTTTCTAAAAACGTGATCTTTTTACCCTCATGAAGTTAGCTGGAAAAAAATTATTCTGCATATTTACAAAGCTTGGCTCTATTTTGATTAAATGTGTTTCATTTGTCCTAAACAGGAAAACCTATAAAACAACCCAAATATTCATCACTGAGAAATGCTAAAATTATGGCACATATTTATAGTGAAATAGTGTTAAAAAGATTGAGGTAGATTTAAAGGTACTGAAAAAGAGAGTATCGTGATAAGTTTAAAAAAATAGTTTCAAACTAGAATTCATTCTAATTTTCTTAAGGGAAAACAACATGTTGATTCTTTTGAGAGGAGATTGTAGAAAGATCTCAGTCTCTTTTTGTTAAAATTAATTTTAGCTAGTAATTTTTAAAGGCGTTCACATGCACTGAAATGCACAGATTTTAAGGATACACTTCAGTGATTTGGGTAAATCCATACACTCATATAATTTATACCCCAGTCAAAGTAAAGAACTTGTGCTTCAAAATTCCCTTGTACCATTTTTCAGTCACCACTTCCTTCTCCTGTAATCACTGTCCTGAATTTTTTCACCATAGCTTAGTTTTACCTATTCTTGAGTGTCACGTAAATTGAATCATACAGTATACAGTGTTGTGTCTGACCTCAGCACTTGAGAGTGATCCATGTTGTGTGTATCAGTGGTTCATCCCTTTTCATTGCTGAATGTTAGTCTCTGATTGATGAGTGCATTTAAGTTATTTCCAGTTTTGAGCCTGGCATTTTCTTTGAGAGAAGGTTTTAAGTTAATCAGTTTTTTTTTAAACAGATATTTTAAGTCAATTATGATAAATTGTTATCTTTCGAGGAATCTTTCAAAGTCATTTAATTTCAGTTGAATTTATTGACAAAGCTTTTCATAGTATTTATTTTCCTTTTTAATGTCTGTGGTATATCTAGCATTGATTTCTTTCATTCCCAAAAGTGTTAATTTATTTTTCTCTTTTTTTGATTACTGTTGCTAGGCATTATCAACCAACTTTTTATTCTAATTTTCTCTGTTTGACTGTTTTCTGTTTCATTGATTTCTGTTCTTACTATTTGCTTTCTTTTTGGTTTGGTTTTAATTTGTCTTTTCCTGACTTCTTAAGGTGAATGCCCAGGTCATTGATTTAAAATTTTTCTTGCTTTAACTTAACTCTTAGAACAGTATACTTCTATATATTCCCTCGTTCTTTGTGCTGTTGTTGTATATTTCATTTGTACTTAGATTATAGAGCTCATGATATATTAGTACTATTTTTTATTTAAACTGTTAGTTGTCTTCTGCATAAATTCATAAATGGGGGAAAAATGCATCTTTTGTATTTATGTATGTATTTACCATTTCTAGCTCTCTTCTTTGTTTTTTATATGGAATCATTTCCCTTAGCTGTTTTTTTTTTTTTTCTTTTTAAGTAAAGATTTGTTGGAGATGAATTCTCTCTGTTTCTGTTCAGCTGAAAATATCTTCATTTCACTTTCATTTTTGAAGGACATTTCCACTGGATATAGAATTCTTGATTGACAGATATTTCCCCCCTCCAATACTTAAATGATATTGTGCCATTGTCTTCTGGCCTTCACTGTTTTTTGATAAAAGGTTAGCCATCATTCGTATTGTTTCCCTGTATGTGATATGTCTTTTGTTTTCCTCTGGCCACTTCTGATACTCTTTCTCTTCGGTTTTCAGCACTTTGACTATGATGTGCCTAGGTATGGTTTTTTAATGTGCTTATCTTGGGTTTTGTTGAACTGTTTTGATACGTGGGTTGATACTTTTTAGAAAATTTGGAAAATTCCAAGTCATTATTTATTTAAATAGTTTTTCTGCCCCAAACTCTCATCATTTTCTGGAACTTTAATCATATGATTTTAAGTCTACTTGTTATAGTTCTCTAGGTGATCCAGGCTCTGTTCTTTTTGTTTGTTTATTTTTTATCTCTTTTCTCCCTTTGCTTCAGTTTGGATAGTTACTATTGACCTATGTTCAATCTCACTAACTTTTTTTCTCTCATCTCCAATCTGCTGTCAAGCCTCTAGGTGACTTTTTTTTAATTTCAGATATTATATTTTTCGGTTCTAGATATTTTGTTTTTTCATTGTTTCCATTTCTCTGCTAATATTCTTAATCTGTTGACAAATTATATCCATCTTTTCTTTTAAAATTCTGAATTTCATAATTGTGTTTTAGTGTCCTTGTCCACTAATCCCAATGTCTGGGTCATTTTCTTGATTTGTTTCTATTGACTGATTATAATCCCAATAATAGGTGGTATTTTCCTGCTTCACATACTAATTAATGTTTTATTGTATGTTGATTTTTACAGCATTGTAGAGAGTTTAGTTTTTTGTCTTTTCAAGAATTTTGCATTTTGTTCTGACATATTCTTTATTGGATCACTTTGATCTTATCAAGGTCTGGTTTTGGGATCTGTTCTGGTTGGTGTAGAGCAGCTTTTGCTATATAAGACTTAGTCCTTATTAATGAGGTATGCTCTTTCCAGGTCTTACCTAAATGCCTGGGATTCTTGGCTAAGTGCAGTTCTAACACTGTACTACTTCCAGAGTCTCTGTTTAACTTTTGGCCAAACAGCAGGTGTCTCTTGCTAGGCATCGAGGAATCTTGACTTACGCATCCACAGCTTAGTATTTGGCCAAAGATCCAAACAACCTGCACAGATTTCTGGGTCGTCTTCCATATGCAAATGCTTCCTTCCTAGTACTTTTCTGCAAATTCCAATTGCTTCAGTAGCTGAGCTAGACACTCTTTTTTCTTCACCAGCAAGAGCAAGGTGTCTGCTTCTTTTTGTTGCAGTTTGGAGAGCTGGGAGAATGAAGTTTACCCTGGTGTGTTTCTCCTCCTTCGAGGATCATAGCCTTATGCTTCATGTATTTCGTCCAGTTACATAGTTGTGTACAGCAGAGATGGAGGCATACAGTTGTTCCCTGTTACTCTCATGACCAAAAACTGGCAGTCTAGCCTCCTTTTAAAAATACATTTCCATTTTAACTGAATTGCCAAACTAGTAATCTTTTTATAAGTCATATAATTAGCATAAAATTTAGGATATTCCTCAGTTCGTAGTAGTCTTTTCTTAACCTTTCATTTAACGCCTATGTTAATGCAAACCAAGCTCGAGTCAGTCCCTCAACATCCTATACTCCCAGTCGTCACAAGAGAAGTTATGAAGATGATGAAGATATGGACCTACAGCCCAATAAACAGAAAGACCAACATGCAGGTGCCAGACAAGCAGGTAGTGTTTGCTAACATGTTTCCTGTAGACTTCTGCTCTCTTACAGTCGATTGGTTTTCAGAATAAATTGTTTCATAATATAGCTCTAGATTTAGGTGTTGGTGATGATGTGGCAACCTTACTTTCAAGTTTATCACAATTATAGACAGTTTTGAGAGTTTTTACAGTACTCTTTGGTCAGACTGTGGTTTGTAACTGAGCAAATTAAATATCACTTAGTGAGAATTGGCTGCTCTAAATGTATGTTTTTAGAGTCTCAAGGAGTTAGGTGGACAAGGTCTTTTCTTATTTTTTTCCCAACTTTTAAGTAATATGGAAGTATGGTACTTTACTCTAAAAATTACTTATTTATATTGGAAAACATCCCTTCTCATTTTTTTTAGAATATTGGTACTTTTATTTTGTAGAACTAAAAACATCAAAGAAAAAACAGAATTGTGGTATACCAGAGGCATTTATAGTGGTTTATTTTTTAAAACATGCTTAAAGTACAACTATTTCTGATTAAAACAAACAGACCAAAAGTTGAAATTTCCTGAGAGCATGAGAGAATTAATTTCTTTCTTTTTTTATAAAAGGAACTATTGGAACCAAAGAATTTCATAATTGCTGTATATTGTTATTGATTTCAATCACAGCTTTTATAAGCAGTGAATTTCTTTGTTATGACAGATAAGTTTGTCTTTATTTCTCCTTTTATCTGCCAGTGACTTCCCTTTATCACTTTTGATCAGAAGGAAAGGAGGTAAAACAAATGGGTCTGATCATTTACTATCTGTAAGAATGGGTTAGGAAGGCAAATTTAACAATCAGAGGTAAACATAAATTTACTGATGAATTTCATGGGACCATACATTCTACTTTATAAACTTATAAAGACATATTTGAATGTTTTACAGTGAATATGTACAAATGAGGTATAGTATTCTTTCTTTTTCTCCACCCACACCCAAAGTTTATTAAAATTAATGGCGTATCATAACAATAAGTGAGGTATTCAAGTCCAGGAAATATGGTAATTCTCTTTCCTATCACTCAAGTAGTTGATGCCACCTTCTATTTCTTGCCCTTTTTGTTTGGGCTTTTTATATACATTTGAGTACTTTAATTATGTAAAGTTCAACTTGTTGATTTCTTGTCAATCTTTTAGGCTACACATATTTTTAACATTTTTATTTTAAGATAAATGTAGATTTATATGCAGTTATAAGAAACAATATAGAGAGATCCTATATGCCCTTCACTCACTTTCCCCCAATGGTGACATATTACATAATTATAGTAGAATATCAACCAGGAAGTGGACATTGATATAATCTGTCAACCTTATTCAGAATTCACTTTTTTTTTGGTGAAGATGAGGGGAGTGAGGATGGGGTTTCAGTTTTTTTTTTTTTTTTTTTTTTTTTGGAGACAGCAACACACTCTGTTGGCGGGGTAGTGTGCAGTGACATCAACATAGCTCACTGCAGCCTCCAACTCCTGGGCTCAGGTGATCCTCCTGCCTCAGCCTCCCAAGTAGCTGGGACTACAGACACAAGCCACCATGCCCGGCTTTTTTTTCTGCTCTTGGTAGAGATGGGGTCTTGTTCTTGCTCAGGCTGTGCTCGGAACTGCTGTCTTCAAGTGATCTTCCCACCTTGGCTTCTCAGAGTATTAGGATTACAGGCATGAGCCACTGCCTCCGACCTAATATTAATTTTTGAAAATACTTAGACATGATTTGATGGGAGGAATTTGTTGCCATTTTACAGTAGGAAAAAAATTAAAATTTTCAGATCTTCATATTTATCTTTGTTCTCTTATAGGTCAAACAGAGAACTTTGTTAGTATGTGCTGTTTTCTTAAAAACTGTAACAACCTGAACTTTGTGAGCTCAGAAGCATCATTTATATCAAACTTGAAAGGCAGCTATGGAATGTTCTTTTTCTCCAGGAGGCCTTAGAAATGACTAAGTGCAATGCTATCCTTTGAATTTAGGGAGTGTTGGTGGACTCCAGTGGTGTGGAGAGCCAAAACGTTTAGAAACTGAAGCTTCTGCCGGGCAACAGCTGAACTCCCTGAACCTCTCTTCTCCTTTTGATCTGAATTTTCCATTGCCAGGAGAAAAGGGCCCTGCATGCCTTGTGAAGGTAATAAAACCTTTCATAGATCTGACATTGACATGTTATATGTCTCAGAAATTAAACTGGAAAACTCTTAGCATTTGTATTCTTTTGCTGCTATAATGAATCGCTACAAACTTAGTAGCCTAAAGCAATACAAATGTATCATCTTATAGGCTTTAGGTCAGAAGCCTGATACGGGTCTCACGGGGCTAAAATCAAGGTGCCAGCAGGGCTACATTCCTTCTGTAGGATTTAGGAGAGAATCTGGGTTGGGATTTTTTTTGTTTATTTGTTATTTTGTTTTGTTTTATGTACTTTCTAGATGCCACCTGCATGCCTTGGTTTGTGGCCCCTTCCTCCTTATTCAGATCCAGCAATATTGCATCTGTCTAACCATTTTTTTATGGTCATATCTCATCTGACCATAGCCAGGAAAGGTTCCCGGATTTTAAGGACCTGTGTATGATTACATTGATAATCCAGAATAATCCTCTCTTCTCAGGGGCCTTAATTTAATCACACCTGCAAGTTCCTTTTGCATGTAAGGTAGCATTCACAAGTTCTGAGATTAGATTGTGGACATCTTTGAGTGGACCCTTATTCTGGCTACATAGCGTTCTTAAAGAATCAGATATATTAAACGTAGAAGTGGAACAACATTTTAATTTATGTCTACTTCGTTCCTATATCATTTCTAACTTCATAATACCTTCTTCATTTTTGCCATTCTTCTTTCTCAGCAAAACTCATTTCTCACTTGTATTTAAAATAAAATAGAAGAAGAAAACCATTAATGGTTTTTTGATCCTGATAATTGAACAAGTGATAAAAGTTTCAAAAGTGGTCTTTGAGAATTTCCATTTTTATTCTTGGTGGTTTTCACTTAAATAGCCCTTCAGTAATATAGCACAGGGGCTGGAATTTCCACTTTTTTCCCCTGCCATACGTCAGTTCTCACCAGTAAGAAGCTTTGACAGTTACTAATGTCCATCATGACAGACAATTTTGAAAGTTTGTTTTTTTATTATGAAAAATCTTCTAGCCGGTTTAAATTTTGTGTTTATCCTTCCAGTGTTGCCTAGTTTATGAATAAGCCCGAAGTTAATAATCTTGGGGTTTTTTTCCTTCTGTTGGTATGGTTAACAAGTTTTGAGATGATGTGTGTTTGTAGTTTGAATTGACCATCAGCCTTGGGGAAAGCCTTTTTTTTGAAGTAGAGTGGTATATTGAAATCAGATATTGATCCTAGGAGTCATGAATCTTGTGTTATAATTTTAAACTTATTTGCTAGCTAGCAGAATGACTTTAGACTTTTGGTCTCAATTTATGAAAAAAGGAGTTGCTTTAAGGTCCATTTCCTAATCTGAAATTGTAAGATAATATTATTAATGTTATGTCAAGACTTATAGCTTAGCTTTTTTTGTGTTAGCCCTAACAATGTGATTTCATGTGGATCTCTTGTTAGGTCTATGAAGATTGGGATTGTTTCAAAGTAAATGACATTCTTGAGCTATATGGCATACTGTCTGTGGATCCTGTGCTGAGTATACTGAATAATGATGACAGGTCAGTCTGTTTGCTCTTTCTTTGTTATTTTTTATTTTGCTATAATTCCAAACTTTCAGGAAAATTGCAGGATAGTTATAAAGAATTCCCTTTTTCCCCTTTACCCAGATTTACCAGTTATTAACACTTATGCCGCATGTGCTTTCTCATCACTGGTGTTCTCTATGTACATTTTTTTTTTTTTTTTGAGACATAGTCTTGTTCTCTTGCCCGAGGCTAGAGTGCTGTGGCATCAGCCTAGCTCACTGCAACCTCAAACTCCTGGGCTCAAGCAGTCCTCCTGCCTCAGCCTCCCAAGGAGCTGGGACTACAGGCGTGTACCACCGCACCCAGCTGCCTTTTTTTTTTTTTTTTCTAAGTTGCCTGGCTAATTATTTTCTATTTTTAGTAAAGACAGGGTCTCTCTTTTGCTCAGCCGGTCTCGAACTCCTGACCTTAAGTGATCCTCCCGGCTCGGCCTCCCTGAGTGCTAGGATTACAGGTTCTATGTACACATTTTTCTGAAACACTTAAAAGTACATTGTAGACATCAAACCCTTTTATCTCTAAATACTTGAGCCAGTATTTCCTAAGAACAATGACTTTCTCATATATAATCAGAGTATAGGTATCAAAATTAGGAAATTTATCTTAAACACATGATACACTAATCCACAGTCCATACTTAGGTTTGCTAATTATCTCAATCATGTTCTTTTTTGTACTCCCCTCCCCTTACTCTTGGTCCAGGATCCACAAGATCACTTATTGTATGCATCTGAAACAGTCTTCAGCCTCTCTTTGTCTTTCATGGCCTTGGCACTATTTGGGGAGAGAAGGGAGGGCTTAAACAACAGAGATTTATGTCTCACAGTCCTGGAGGCTGGAAAGTCCAAGATCAAGACACCAGCAGATCTGGTGTCTAGCAAGGGCCCACCCACTTCCTGGTTTGCAGATGGCTGCCTTCTGATATGGTGGAGAGCAGAGAACTTGACACTTGTAGAGTGTAAGCCAGTTATTTTGTAGAATGTTTCTCAGTTTGTGTGTCTGATGTTTCATCATGATTAGATTCAGGTTATGCATTTTGGGCAGGAATATCACAGAAGTGATGTGTCCTCAGTGCATTACAGTGGGAGGCACATGATGTCAGTTTGTCCCATTACTGGTGATGTAAATTTTGCTCACTTGGTTAAGGTGGTGTCCACCAGGTGTCTCTCCTATAAAGTTACTGTTTTTCACTTTGTAATTAACAAATAATTTAGAGGAAGATACTTTCAGACTATGTAAATATCTCATTTCTCATTAAACTTTTACCAAGTTATTTTAGCATTCATTGATGATTCTTACCTGAATCAATTATTGCTGTGCTGGCAATTGTCTAACACATTCTTTTATGTTTATTTTCTGGCATTCTACTGTAAGAGATGTTTCTCTTCCACTTGTTTATTCAGATAATTTATTTTCTTATATCAGTATGGACTGATAGATTCTTATTTAGTGTTAGTATCATCATTTATTTTGAGACTCAAATTTTCTCAGATTTGGCTAGTATAAGCCATTTTAAGCAGGCTCTGAGTCCTTTTTTTGAGATGACCTTATCATTTTTCAGCACATTTATTTTCTGGCCCATTAAGCTGTTTCAGCCTTATCTTGTACTTTCCATGTGCCAGCCCCAGTGTTAGCCATTTTTTTCAAAGAGCACCAGTTAATCTTTAAGTGGGGAATTTTGTGTTTAAAAATCCAAATCTGAGTGCCAGGTGTGCTCATTGGTACTGCATTAACTTTGCTTCTATGCCCTTTTGGTAGACAGAGCTGGGATACATACACATATATCCATGTATGTGTATACACATTTATGCTTACATATACATGTGTCTTCATTTATTTCTACATCTATGAAAAACCTTGAGTTCATACTATAGTTATGATTCCAGTTCAACACCAGAAATGCCATTCTAATTGTCCTCCTTTTCATATTTGTAACTCTCTTTTCTAATAGAAACTTGACTCTCATTATCCACAATATATCATGTGCTCATTTCTACAATGCACAGAAGGGAATTTCAGAATTGGTAGCTCCATACCGCTATAAAACACAAACTTAAGTAACTAGAGTTCAATATTTGTTTCCGTTTTGGGGTTTTTTTTATTTTATTTTTTTATTTTTTTTAAGATGGAATCTGTCACTAAACTGGGGTGCAATGTTCCAATCATAGCTCACTGCAGCCTCAAACTCCTGGGCTCAAGCAATCCTCCTGCTTCAGACTCCTGAGTAGCTAGAACTACAGGCACATGCCACCACACTTGGCTAATTTTTCTTATTTTTTGTAGAGATGAGATCTCACTAGGTTACCCAGGCTGGCCTCGGAATTCCTGGCCTCAAGCAATCCTCCTGCCTTGGCCTGCCAAAGTGCTGGGATTGATGATTCTTGCTTGAATCAGTTATTGCCATGTTGGCAATTATCTAACTCAGTCATTACTTCTGCATTTATTATCTGGCATTCCTTCTGCATTTATTTCCAGGCAAGCCACTGTGCCTGGCCTCTTTTTTATTTTAGTGGGAGGCTATATAGTCAGACTACTGTGTTCCAGGGTTACTTGGTTAACTTTTCTCCCCTTCCAATGTGATTCCATTATAGATTTTATAGAGGTTCATTTGGGTCTGATTGTGTTTCATTTCAGAGTTTTTTCTCCACCCCTATTGTTTGGATTTTTTAAGTGTAGGAAATGTTAACATTGTTGCCAAATCAAAACTATACAGAAAGCTGTCAGGAGTACTATTCCCTGTTTATCCCCATTCCTGCTTGCCTGTTCCCACCCAGCTTCCTTAGGGAACCTTTATTCTCAGTTTCTGGTTTATCCTTCATGTATTTCTTTTTTACAAAAATAGGTAGATCTGTGTATATTCTGTTCCCACCGTTTTCTTCTATAAAAGTTGGCATAGGATATGTGCTGTTTTATACTTTAATAAGAATATGAAAGGGGGGAGATAGGTTCAGTTTCCTTTTTTTTTTCTTTTTTTTTGAGACAAAGTTTTACTCTGTCACCCTGGGTAGAGTGCAATGATGTCATCATAGCTCACTGCAACCTCAAACTCCTGGGCTCAAGGGATCCTCCTGCCTCAGCCTCCTGAGTAGCTTGGGACTACAGGTGCACACCACGATTTTTCTATTTTTAGTAGAGACAGGGGTCTCACTCTTGCTTGCTGGGTACAAGCAGTCCTCCTACTTTGGCCTCCCACAGTGCTGGGATTACAGACATGAGCCACCACGTCCCACCTATACTTTTGTTTTTTGGTTTTTTTTGCTGAACAGTATATCCGGGAAATCAGATCTTCCTTATGCTCTTTTGTTCTGAGGTTGCCAAGAGAAAGGACTGATGTTACTGCTCTACAATAGACTTCCCTTGTTGAATACTGGATATTTGTCTTGATTTCTGCATAGGAAGAACTTTACATTTTTTCACACTAAAAAGAAATGGTACAAAATAAAAAGTTTAAACAAGTTTAATAAACCTGAATAACAATCCCTTAATTATAGTATATAAAATTGCTGATATTGGCAATTTCTGGTTATGATGACTTTCCTGCTTTAGTTACTTCATTATTGAAGCAATTTAGAGGTTAAGAGCACAGACATGGCCTTGGGTTGGAATCCTTACTTGACCACTTACTAGCTGTGTGAACCTTCAGCTTGGTTTCTTCATTATAAATAAGAGTAGTTGTCAGGTTTTAATGAATTGATGTGTGTAAAGCGTTGAACATTGCCCATCATGTGTTATGTACTATATAAAAGGTTATCATTCTCATAGTAAAAGGAAATAGTCATATGAATTTATTACTCTAGAGTCTGTAGAATTTATAAAAGTCTGAAGATCTAAAAACATTTTATTTACTTGTTTCAATCATCTCACAATAAATCTATCATCGAATTTATTTAGCAAATCTGAAAAATTCCCCCTTTATTTTCATAGCTTGTCCACTCACTATTCAAGGAAAGTGTCATGCAAGAATAAAATTTAGGAAAAATCATTAGCAAGATAGAGATGAATAGATTCTCCACACAATGAATAATAGATACCAGATTGCATTTGAGAAAAAGACCCCAGGTTTTTGCTTTTTGGTTTTTTTTATTTCAGAATATTATGGGGGTACAAACATTTTGGTTACATATAATGCCTTTGCCTCAGCTAAACCAAGGCTACAAGCGTGCCCTTCCCCCATACAGTGTGCTCTGCATCTATTAGTTGTGAGTTTACCCTCCCACCAGCCCCCTCCCACCTGAACGGCACCCAGTGAATATTAATACCATGTGAGCCCTTTAGTGTTGATCAGTTAGTACCAATTTGATTGGGAGTACATGTGGTACTTGTTTTTCCATTCTTGTGATACCTCACTTCGAAGGATGGGCTCAAGCTCTATCCACGATAATATAAGAGGTGCTAGGTCAACATTTTTTTTGTGGCTGAATAGAACTCCATGGTACACATAACCACATTTTATTAATCCACTCATGTATTGATGGGCACTTGGGTTGTTTCCACATCTTTGCTATTGTGAATTGTGCTGCTATAAACATTTGAGCACAGATGTCTTTATTATAGAGTGTCTTTTTTTCCTTTGAAGACCCCAGTTTTTGAGACGTGCTGTGAAATATTTGATATCTCAGCTGATAGTTGAAGAAAGAGTATCTATGTTTTGAAATAACCTTAAAGTGAGTAACATCCTGGATCCCATTTATTGCAGTGATAGCATACTGAGTAAAAAATATTATTGTTCCTAAAAAATGGAATAAATACATTATATCATAATATGACTTAACTAGCTTCAAATCTGTGTGAAATAACATTTACAGTGAGAAGCCACTTTCTGTTCTTTTAGGAGATGTATAGGTAGAAATATTCTTGGCTTGAATTCTAATTTTGTCTTTAGAGATGCCTATGATTTTTACATCTGTACAGTTGATATATCTCCATATTGAAGCTTTATTATCTCTCCGCAGGGACGCCTCTGCACTGCTGGATCCAATGGAGTGCACAGACACAGCAGAAGAGCAGAGAGTACACAGTCCTCCTGCTTCATTAGTGCCAAGAATTCATGTGATTTTAGCCCAGAAGTTGCAACACATCAACCCATTATTGCCTGCTTGCCTTAACAAAGAGGAGAGCAAAACCTGTAAGTGTAAGTGTTAAAGCCTAGTGAACTAGTGACTGTTAGCCTCAGCATGTGTCTGGAGCTGCCTGTAACATGTGCTTATAGTGGAGTCGAAAGTCAGGTCCTCATTTGTCAGAGTAAGTTTTTCCAGTAATCTCTGTTTCTTTGCCCCATTTTCTTCTTAATTGTCTTCATTGAAATTAGGCCACTTGATCTATGTTCAGATTAATTGGGGAGAAGGAAAGAAAAAAAAAGAAATTAGGCTGAAAAAAGAGCATACAAAGCTGTCTTACTTTTAAGATTGGCATCACTTATTGATCAATATTTTAAGTCTATACTAGTCATGTACTGAATTGTACTTTGTTCACATTGTTATTTTTTACCACAAGACACTTCCAAGGAACTGGTGTGTGTATTCTGAATCTGGTCTCCCTTCCTCCTCCAGTTGTTTCAAGTTTCATGTCTGAATTGTCTCCAGTCAGGGCAGAACTGCTTGGGTTCCTCACTCATGCCCTTTTGGGGGACAGTTTGGCTGCTGAATACCTTATATTACATCTCATCTCTACAGTGTAAGTGCTCTATTCCTGATGGGAATTAAGGGAATTTGATGTGTGTAGAAAGTGGAAAAGAGCAGGAAAATTCATGATGTAAGTTGTATGTTTTAGTTTATTAGGCTTCGTCAAGTGGTTTCTATTTGTTCAGTGTAACAAGTGTTAGACTAGATCATAAACAAATTCCTTTTTTCACCTTTTCTCAGTTTCACATTTAGCATTTTGATTATGTCCCCTTAAACTTTAGAGCCAAAATCAGATAAAGGACCTAGCTGATGAATAAAATGAGCTATTTTATTCTTTTTGCATTCTGAATTCTCTGTTTATGCATCCCAAGGCTTTGCTTCTAAAAACAGTCAATAAGGTACATCATGTGCACATTTAACGTATCCTTTGACACTAGCACCTCGCCCTCTCACTCCATTGTATTTCTCTGTTTTCTGATTTCAAAACTAATGAACTGCTTTGACAAGTTTCAAGAACATATAGAAGCAAATAGAAATCGTCTGTAATCTCACTGCTGCTAATGCCAGTTAACATTTTGGTACACGTTCATCTTTGTTTTCTTTCTGTGTACATAACTGCACAGAGGTGTTATACTCTAAGCACAGATCTATATCTTGTTTTTAGCATTTAATATATATTAAACATTTTCCCACCATAACACTTGATGAACTTTGTATTTCATTATATAGTCGTACCATACTATAACCATTTCCCTAGATGTTAGGTTTTCCTAGTTTTTCTCTATTATAAATAACACTGTAGTAACATCTTCTGATGGAATGTTATCTTTCCTCAGATGGGATCGGAGGCAGTAGTGCATAGTGGTTGAGAGTACAGATTCTGGAACCAAACTACCTGAGTTCAAATCCTATCACTTCCTGGGTAGCAGAACATATTACATAAAATCACTGTGCCTCGTATTTCCCATCTGTAAAATGAAGATAATAGTACTTACCTCAAAATGTTTAGGGATTAAATAAGAAAACATTTAAGACTTCAGAACAATCCTTAGCACATGATCAGCACTTATAAATATCGGCTATTATTTGTATTGATGTTATCCTGATAAATAACTGGTCAGAATGTTCTTTATTTTTAATGATATATTAAGCTAATTGTATTTGCTTTTCAATGGAAATCAGGAAATAACTTCAGTATCTTAATGATTTCTTTTTTTCCCCTCCTAGATATTCAAGAAGAGATGTTCTTCCACTAGGAAAATTTACAGTTAACTTGAGTGGTTGCCCACGGAATAGTACTTTCACAGAACACTTATATCGAATTATTCAACATCTTGTGCCAGCTGTAAGATCAATATAAATATGTATTATAAACCTAAGCACACTTAACACATCCATCTAATTGCCTTTCATTGAACCTAAATGTTTAACTTTGAAATTTTAGTAGATCTCATTTAAGGGGAAACAAAACCTGCCACATTACATAATTTAAAATCTCCTCTCCCCTAAACATTTCACTTTTTAATTGCCTTAACACAAATTTCTGTAAGTCTAACAACACAATTATAATAATTTCTTTAAAATTATACTCTGTTGTCAATTTGTTTGCACAATTTGGTATCCTTTGTGTTAAAATCTTAAATCTAAATAAACTTTAAATTATAGAAACATTATTCCTTTAGCTGAGGTAATAAAGATCTTTATCTCCATTGCCTCAATTTTGATTCCTGTTTGGAAAGTTGAGCTAACTTTATCTGCCCGGCCATCTGGAATACAGTATTTGCGTGGTGGTAAGATCTTAAGAAAAGGGGAATTGCTTCTGATTACTTGTGTGGCTAAAAATACTGATCACCTCTTTGGAAATTTAAGAGGTTGCATTAGATCATTCATTGAGTGAAATTTTTTGTGTCTCTGAGTGCTAGCTCTCTTCCAGGCCCTCGAGAAGCAGCACTGGAGCAGAGTAGACCAGCAGTTCTTACTCTCCTTAGATTTACTTTACACTCTGAAAAAAGTATTGAGGATTCAAAGAGTTATTTTTTTATGTGGGTTATATTTATCATTAATTTACCACATTGGAGATTAAAACAAAATAAAATATTAAAAATAAATTGATTACATATAAACATAAACATCTTTACAAAAGCAACTTTTCCAAAATCAAAAGAAATTATTGATAAAAGTGACATTGTTTAACATTTCTGCAAATCTCTTTAATGTCTAGATTGATAGAAGTCGACTGGATTCTCATATTTGCTTCTGCATTCAGTCTGTTGTAAAATGGTGTTTTTATTGAAGTATATGAAGGAAAGCTGGCCTTACACAGATAGAAAAATAGTTGGTAAAGGAAAGACTGTTTTAATGACCTTTTCATATAACTGCGGGTATTCCTTTTTGATACTAGACCAAAATTGGCATTTTCTTAAATGTACTTGAAGTGTGGAATCTAAAGTCTTTTTTTTTTTTTTTGGCAGGTGATAGGGTCTCACTCTCTCACCCAGGCTGGAGTGCACTGGTACAATCATAGCTCACTACAGCCTTGAACTCCTGGGCTCAAGTAGTCCTCCTGCTTCAGCCTCCTAAATAGCTGGGACTATAGGTGTATGCCCTGCTAATTTTTAAAATTTTTACAGAGATGGCATCTTGATGTGTTGCCCAGGCTGATCTCAAACTCCTGGCCTCAGGTGATCCTCCCTCCTCCATCTCCCAGAGTGCTGGGATTATAGGCATGAGCCACCACACCCAGTCTGAAACTTTTCGTACTCTGCTGTAGTAAAATTCATTGATCTGTATTGCACATTGAAAAGATCTTTTATCCATGCATGATTTTGACCTGATCAGTCCCATAAAAGGGTTTCAGCAATTCCCTGAGGCTTCCTTGGACCACATTTTGAGAATTACTGAAACAGTCAGATCCTGTATACTCACGAAGTTTAAATTTTTGTGGTGGAAGACCAGCAAATATATACATAGTATGTCATTTAAGTGCCCTGAAGAACAGTAAAGCCCCAGGAAGGGGAGAGGAGTGCTCACAGTAGGCCTGGGGACAGCTGCCAGTGTGTGGTGGAGACAGGGAAGGCCTTGCCGACAGGATGGTATTTAGGAGAGACTTGACGGAAGTACAGAAGCAAGTCAGCCAGGTGGCTGCTGGGAAGTGTCCGTCTATGCAGAGAGAACAAATGGAAAGGCACTGAGGCAGCAGTGTGCTTGGCCTGCTTGAGGATGCCAGCAGAGAGGCCAGCATAGCAGGTGTAGGATAAGCACTGAGGAAGTAAGGAAGGTGAGGTCGGAGGAGCAGCCTGGGGCCACTCGATCTGTGAGGCCAAGATTTAAGTAGCACACACATTCTCAGTATATGAATTATATTTTTAAGTGTGAAATGGTTTTCTGAGGGAGGTACTAAAGGTTATAACATGATAAGGTATTTCCTTTTGATTCTGTGTCACTTTGCAGTGGGTTTGTTTACTTTTTTACTATATCTCATTCCCTTATATCACTCCTGTGTTTATGTCCGGCTAGCACTGTCAACTTTTTCAAAACACTTGCCTCTGATATTTTATTTAGTTTTCACAACAGGTTAAGCACGAGTGACCTGCTTGTGCGTATATGGCAGAGCCGAGGCTAGACCCAGCAGGCCCTGCTTCTTTAGGGGCTGTTCATTTGTATCTGTAGTGTGATCTCTTCCCGAGCCCCCGCGACCTCCTGTGTCCACCCCCGCCACGCGTCCTTTCCCCGCTGGAGTGGCAGGAGAGCGCACTGGCACAGGAAGCAGAGTGAAGAGGGTGCTGAGAGTGGCGGGCTCAGGGTGCCGGAGGAGGAGGGTATCTCTGGGTTGAGTAGACAGTGTGTGGGACTGGATGAGAAGGCGGCACACGGCCTAGTTGGCGTAAGTCGTGAGAACTGCAGCACCTCACCACGGCTCGGTGTGCTCTGCTCCTTGATGTTTTACTGAAAAGTTTGTTCAAAAAAGTCTGTAGTAGTTTATGATGAATGAATATGATTTTAACTCAAAGAGGTTAGAGGAAAATTAAACCCTCTCCGTATCTTGATGAATAAAATAAACTTTTTTTTTTTTTTTTGCTAGCTTATATTACATAAAAGAAGTTAAGCTTCTGGATATCCGATATTTGTATGTCAGTTGTCTACCATTTGCATCATTGGTGATAAAAATTATTCTTCAAGAATATTGAACAAGACATTTGAGAATAAAGCAGCTCATAGAATAAATGAAATTCTAATGTATGATATAGATATTATTTTTGCTTCCAAGAGTTCAAGAAACCATATCACTGTATCACTACTCCCTTAGAAACTTATAAGATCATTTTTTCCATATAAAGCACAGTGTTTAAATGTATATTTTCTTAAAACAGGGAAACAGATCCTTGCTCATTAAAAAATGTTTCTTTGCAGTCTTTTCGTCTACAGATGACTATAGAGAACATGAACCATTTGAAATTCATTCCCCACAAAGACTACACAGCCAATCGCTTGGTCAGTGGACTTCTTCAGCTGCCCAACAATACTTCACTTGTAATTGATGAGACTCTTCTGGAGCAAGGGCAGCTAGACACCCCAGGTAGATACATAGATGTTTCCCTTCCATTTCTAAATTCCCTCCTGCTGAAGCCAGATCTAGTTATGACTTTTTAGAAGAATGTCTGTGGACAAAGACAAATTCACATTTAACAAATATTTAAGATAAAGGCTTGACATGAATTGGATTAATGCATATATTAAAAACTAATTAAATTGTGCATCACAACTATGTTCTGTCATAGTATTCTGGAAATAGTACTGTAGAACAAATAGCTTTTTAAAGCCTGAAATGGGAGGAAGTTTTGTCTTTAGTCATCTGTTACTTCCAAAGAAAAGTGTAGAAAAGATATATATAATAAAATGTTTTTTATCTCCCATTATGAAGTTTTAAACATTTTTCAGAGAATAACTGAAAAAAATATTTAATAGATCAGATGGTTTGAAATAACCTCAATTATGGTACATGTTATAAAATTACAAGAAAGCAGATGCTTCGTCAAATGAAGAGAATTAAGAAGACACTGCTGGTGATAAATTCAAGAGGTAAAGGTAGAAGTAAAAATAATGTAGACTGGGCACATTTGAGGCAAAGGTGGGCATAAAATCCATAACGTTCACTAGCCTTATCTATGTATAAAAATAGCTTTAGCCCTGCCATATTATTTTAGCCCTGTGAACACACCTAGAAAGTGACCATACTTAGTGGGAACCTATTTTATGTCTGATTGCATACCAGGTGCTAGGTATTAGATTTTGGGGAATGTTGACCTCAGAAAGTTCTAGCTTAACTAGTACTGTCTGTGAAGACTATTATCTAGTGAACATTTAGCTTAGTGGTTTAGCTTAATAACCTCACATCCTTCATTAAAGCAGTAGAAATCTCATGTCTTATAATCAATGTCAGCAAAACTAATTTGTTTAGGTAATTAAAGTCAAATGACTGAAAATTTTCTTTTGTAGGTGTTCACAATGTGACTGCCCTGAGCAACTTGATAACTTGGCAAAAGGTGGATTATGACTTCAGTTACCACCAGATGGAATTTCCCTGCAATATTAATGTTTTTATTACTTCGGAGGGAAGGTCACTCCTCCCGGTATGATGAATCATTTTTAAATGGAGGGAGGTTGATATTGGAAAGATATCTACATTTATGTTGTTTCTTGGTGCTCCTTATTATTAGTAAGTTACAATTGTTTAAAAAAAATTGTGACTTGACTGCCAGTTATTAAGGGAGTTGATTATTTTGTACTGCCATGGGATGAAAACTCAGCAAATCACTAGACAAGCAAAGCTGTTGGCAGCAGAAACTCCTATATCTAAACATAGAAAGTAGAAGTTGTCTATAAATTGTCTGATTAACTTCCAGACTTATATTCTTGTTGCCTTTGACCTGTCGTTTTCTGCCAATCTTACGTGACAGATATTTCGTTCCTTTTAAAATGTCCCTAATCACTTGGTAATTATTTTTATGCTTTATGGCGATGATAAAGAGAGCTTTTCATTCTGAGGATGATGAGAAATACTCCCAGTTGTTTAAAAGGTGTATAGTTTCTCTGTATAATAGTGTTCACCTATGAGTGATGAGAAACAGTCTATGACTAAGAATGAAATGGCTCATTGGTAAGTTTTCTGTGGGAAACTGTGATAAATATTTTATTTATTTATTTTTTGAGACAGAGTCTCATTCTTTTGCCCGGGCTAGAGTGCTGTGGCGTCAGCCTAGCTCACAGCAACCTCACACTCCTGGGGTCAAGCAATCCTGCTGCCTCAGCCTCCCGAGTAGCTGGGACTACAGGCATGTGCCACCATGCCCGGCTAATTTTTTCTATATATTTCTAGTTGTTTGGCTAATTTCTTTCTATTTTTAGTAGAGACAGGGTCTCACTCTTGCTCAGGCTGGTTTCGAACTCCTGAGCTCAAACAGTCCACCCGCCTGGGCCTCCCAGAGTACTAGGATTAAAGGCATGAGCCACCGCACCCGGCCGATAAACATTTTAATTAGCTGCTCTTTAGAGGTTGGCTACTTTTTCGGTGTGCTTACCGATACTGCTGAGGAAACTTTATAAGTAATCAAGAAAAAGCTAACTTTTGTAATTATTGCTAAGCTGTAGTTATAGAGAGCATATAAATAAATATCATCCTAAGTAATCAGTGCTATTTTATTTTCTAATTTCTTTAGGGGCTGATAGAGATGATGCATCTTCCTAAAAATGTAGATTAATTTAGGAACTTGAAAAATACTGTATACTGTTTTCTCCTTTCAGGCAGACTGCCAGATTCACTTACAACCCCAGCTAATTCCACCAAACATGGAGGAGTACATGAACAGCCTTCTCTCAGCGGTGCTGCCTTCTGTGCTGAATAAATTCCGCATTTATCTAACCCTTTTGAGATTCCTGGATTATAGCATATCTGATGAAATAACCAAGGTATGTTTGGGTTAGAATAAAGGATTTCCCTGTGTTGAATTGTAGTGTTTAACTAATTTACATTTGCTGTAATTGCTGATGACATAGTTTTGCTATTTGTTTTCTATATGTAGTGTCTTTTTTGTTTCTCTATTACTTCATTGTCTTTTTTTGTTTGAGATAGATATTTTCTATTGTCCCTTTTGATTCGCTTGAAGTTTCTCTTACAATATTTTTAAAGTTACTTTCTTAGTGGTTGCCCTGAGGGCTAAAATTAACACGTTAACTCTAACAATCTGTTACAGATTAATGCCAGTTTAATTACAATATACAAAGACTTTGCTCTTCTGTAAGTCCATTTCTTCTCCTCTGCTTTGTGCTGTTTTTGTCATACAAATTACACCTTTATACATTGTATGTCCATCAACACATTTATAATTATTGCTTTTACAGTTGTCTTAAAATCAGAAAAAAAGAATTGTAAACAAAAAAGACATTTATACTCTTTTTTTGTATTTATCTATATAATTACCTTTATCACCTTTACCTGCATTCTTTATGTGGGTTCATGTTTAAGTTTTTGTTTATCTGGAATTTCTTAATTTCTCCTTAAAGGCTGGGATGTAGAATTTGTGGTTTATAGTTGTCATCTTATCACTTTGAA
The DNA here is from genome assembly GCA_963575035.1 of Avahi laniger. Taxonomy (NCBI): domain Eukaryota; kingdom Metazoa; phylum Chordata; class Mammalia; order Primates; family Indriidae; genus Avahi; species Avahi laniger. The sequence continues at coordinate 16,213 of CAUYSK010014013.1, read as the reverse complement.
TATGTCCTTCCACTCCTTTCTGGCCTCTGGTTTCTAATGAGAAATTAGCTAATTTCTGATGAGAGGATTTTTTATAGAGTCATTTTTCTCTTGATGCTTTCAAGATCTCTCTTTGACCTTTGACAGTTTTGACTGATGTGTTTAGGTATGTATCTCTTTGAATTTATCCTGTATGGAGTTTGTTGAGTTTGGAGGTATAGATTAATGTACATTTGGGGGGAAGTTTTCAACAAATTTGGGAAGGTTTTGGCCATTGTTGATTTAAATTCTTTCTGCTCATTTCTCTCCTCTCCCTCTGGCGGCATCCCCATGATACATATGTTGGTGCAGTGGATGGTACCCTACAGGACGTCTGTTCATTTTTTCTCATTCTTTTTTCTTAATGTTTCACAGATCAGGTAATGTCAGTTAACCTGTCTTCAAGTTTACTGATTTTTTCATCTTCCTCCTCAAACTGCTGAATACCTCTAGTGAATTTTTTTTTATCAGTTACTGTATTTCTCAACTCCAGAATTTATTTATTTATTTTTTTAGACAGTCTCACTCTGTTGCCCTGGCTAGAGTGCAGTGGCATCAGCCTAGCTCACAGCAACCTCAAACTCCTGATCCTCTTGCCTCAGCCTCCCCAAGTAGCTGGGACATGTCACCACACCCAGCTAATTTTTTCTATTTTTAGTAGAGATGGGGTCTCACTCTTGCTTAAACTGGTCTCTAACTCCTGAGCTCAAGCAATCCTCCCACCTCAGCATCCCAGAGTGCTAAGATGACAGGCGTGAGCCACCACACCTGGCCTCAACTCCAGAATTTCTATTTGCTTCTTTTAAAAAATTATTTCTGTCTTTTTATTGATATTCTCTATTTGATGACACATCATTCTCATATTTTCCTTCAGTTATTTATATGTAGCTTCCTTTAGCTCTTTGAATATATTTAAAAGAGCCAATTTAAAGTTTTTGTCCAGGAAGTCTGATGTTTGGGTTTCCTCAGGGAGTTTCTTTTGATTCCCTTTTCCCCAAATTGTGGGCCATACCTTCTTGTTTCTTTCTTTGTCTCATCTTTTTGTTTGAAATCAGACATTTTAAGTATAATAATATCACAACTCTGCTCTAGAAATCAGATTCTGGACATTAAACCTCCCTAGAGTTTGTTGTTGGTTGGTGGTTTAGTGACTTTTTTGCACTAATTCTATAAAGTCTGCTTTGTTGCATGTGGGCACTGAAGCCTCTGCTGCTAGTTTTGTGGTTAATTATTGGACAAAAATTTCCTTAAATGCCTGCAAGTAGTAAGTCTCCCAGTCTCAGGGTGAGGAGCTCCGCCGTACATGTTGGTGCATGCCTTCAACAATTAGCCACACAGTTTACAACCCTGCCTTATCCTTCATTTCCTGCTTACACAGAGCCTTGAGGTTATCCAGAGGATGGTAGCTTAAGGTCTCTGAGTATGTGTGTGGCCTTCTAAATTCCTAGAAGGCCTGTGAGATTTTCAAAGCCCTCTGTGGATATCTCATTCCTCAGCTTTTCTATTTAAGGGTTTTGTTTAACTTGTCATTTGCCACAGCTATTATCCAATGTCTGAGACAGCCAAGAGGATCAATAATTTCTTCTGATTATTTTTGGTAAATACCCTGGGGAAAGAGGCTGTTCCTCCTGGGTAGGCTTCAAGTCAGTTTAAATAAAGACAGCCTTGCAAGTGGATTTTTCCAGGGACCCGCTCTGGGAATGGCATTTTGAAGAAGCTCCGGCCCTGTTCTGCCCCTTCCGGTGGTTGCCAGGCTGTTGGTTTTCAAGGCTGTCACCCAGTGGGACAAGGGCTGGAACATAGGACTAGGGCAAGGTAAAATGCCACAAAGGTCAGCGTTCTTACCAAGAGTCACCTGGTTTTCTTGCACAAATGCTGTCTGGATTGCTGAAGTGTGTGGTTTATTTCCAGACTTTTGAAGAGGTTAGTTTTGATCAGTGTTCTTGCTTTAATGGTGGAGACAATTTTTAGCGATCCTTGCTCTACCATTTCACTAATAGCACTCTTCCCTTTGTTGAAAAGCATCATGTTTGCTGTGGTAGTTGCTGATTTATGTTTGTGTGACCTTCTCAAATTAATCTGAGTTTCATTATTTTGTTTAGAATATTTTCATCAATAGCATTATTTCATCAGTATAAAGTTTTGGTTCTCAGTGTTTTCACCCATATTGTCTCTTTTTGTCTAAGGCAAGGCTGACATCCTCATTTTTAAAGCAGTCAAGAGACCATGTTACTGTCCTTAACCTTACACCACCACCAGTGTCATTTCTTCTTAAAACTGTTCATTAAGGGGTAGTTTTAAAGTCCGTTTACTCTTTCGATAAAGGCAGTTGAGGATGACTTTGTGGAAATGCGTAAGAATGACCCTCAGAGCATCACCGCTGACGATCTCCACCAGCTGCTTGTGGTGGCTCGGTAAGTAGCGCATGTCCGTAATTGCTTTTTCAGTAAGCTGTGTGTAAGTCTCCTGATTTATTCAGCATTAACTAAGGCAGACTTCTAAAAACGGAAACCAACTTTTCCTTTTAGTAACACCGTATTAAAGGGCTCCTTGAGGGGGCATCTGCGTTTGGCTGGTGACCTCTTCAGTGAAAACAGGCATGCTGCTTGTTCTCCAAGTTTCAAAGAGCAAGCCACCCTCCAATTCTGACTCTTAAAAGCTGCCTTTGTAGAAGTATAACTTGGCTGTTGACTTGTTGTAGCTACCAGACAGTCTTGTCTCCTAACATGGACAGTTACATTTAAAAGTATTCCTGGGTCTTAGAAAAAATTAAAAACTTACTGTGCTTGCTCTAGACTTAAATTCATTTCTGTATTTCACACCAGGTGTCTGTCTCTCAGTGCTGGTCAGACAACACTGTCAAGGGAACGATGGCTAAGAGCAAAGCAGCTGGAGTCTCTAAGAAGAACCAGGCTTCAGCAGCAAAAGTGTGTGAATGGAAATGAACTTTAAAGATCGGAGGCCTATGAAGAATAATGGGCAAATTGTAGTTACATTATTATAAAATTCAAATATCATTTATACCACATTGTTTTATAGATAATTTGTATCACAAACCAATGACTTTTCCTGAAATTAAGCCTGGTAACATCTGAAGTTTATATAATATTCAGTAAGGGCTTTTACCTTACTGGTTTTATGGAGCTTTTCAAGTTTGTTTTATAATTATATAAATTAGTAATGATGTAAAAAAAATATTTGATATTAAAAGTTTAATGCTGATTATACCATTTCCTTAGCTTCAGATAAGTCATAGGCCAGACTCTGTTGAACTGATGATGTTAATTTCATATGAGAATTGTGTACTTCATATTTCTGTCTTGCCAATTAACAATGGGGCTGGGTGTGCTCAGTAGTCCAAGTTATGGAAATGGCCTGTGATTGCCATTGATTCACAGGACCATGTGAAATTCTGTATTGTCATTTCCCAGGCACTTGGCCACAGAAACTTCTTCCCACTTAACAGCCTTCAAAACTAGTCTTTTGCATGGCAGTGGTTCCCAAACTTTTGGAATTCATGGATCAGCAGTTATATTTCCAAAAAGTTTGGGGACTGTAGGGTTACCAATTTATTTTACCAAGTAATCTGAAAGAAAGAACTGCATTATCACTTTTTTTCATAAAAGAACAATCTCAGAACACAAGATAAACCCCACTACAGTATCCTTATTTTTCTCAAACATCCCAGTGCATTTGGGAACCACACTTAAGGGAATGCTGCCCTACAAAATTTTGCCCAAGTATGAAAACAAAATAGTACCTCTTTAGAAAGAATGGTTTTTAATTATCTTCCTAATATGTCTCATTTACTTTGGTTGATTGTAATAGATTTTTAGCTTTTTATGAGTTTATCAGTTCTAGATGTGTTAGATCAACTAATAGTATCTGCTACTCCAGTAACAGCCTGATACAACTGCAGGTAAGTTTTCCCCAGACCAATTAGTTTTAATATCCAACTTTTAAAGGAACAAAAATATCAAATTACTTTAAGTAGTATAATTGTGGCAACAAGGATCTTCAGAAAGGTTAGAATGTTACTTTATAAGCTATGAATGGTATGTATAAAGATTAATTTCTTCTAGTAAGTAACTTACCTAGTTGGAAACAGATTAAATGATTCCTTAAAATTTTTCCTGTATGGCCTAAACTGACATTGTTAACCAAGGAAACAGGGTCAGCCTTGAAAACTCAAGGAATTCATGCCTAATGAACTGAAGTAAAAATTACTAGTTCAATAGTAACTTTTCCTAAATTCAAATCTATTTTTATAAACTAATGTAAATAATGTTTATATTAGAATTCTAACTGGTTTTCATTTTTATAACTGGTAGACTAGACCTTCCTTAAACTTTTAGAAATAAAATGAAAGCTTAACTGGATTTGTGAGAATGAAATACATTTTCTTTAATTGTCCTAGAACAAAGTAGATTAGTTACCATGTGTTTACTGTGCCAATGTAAATTGTAATTCACCAAAGAGAAATACATAATTTGCTTGGTCTTGGAGAAAAGTTCCCTTGAAAGAACCCTCTTTCCAATAAACAAAACTTCCCAAATTACCAGTACCTTGGGCTCGTCTTCATGAACCGTAAGATTCAGCATCCCATGTAATCTTGTGTGAAAAAAGATCGTGTCCTCTTGGTGGAAAAACCTGACAGAGCTAAATGAAGTGTGGAAGGAGATGCCCTCCTACTCAAGGCCCACCCAGGCAGCACAGTGGAACTCTCCGCTGTGGAGCCCTTTTCTCCCTTGCCTGTACATGTGGACAATCAGGTTTGTTGCTGTGATTTAAGGCAAGATGTCAGTCCCATATGAGTAACCAGGAAACTGAACAAACATGTATATAACCGTTTGGAACTAAACACTGCCTTAAGGTAATTTTAGTTTTGAAAAATCTCTTTGGAACTAATTTTGGTGGAGCTTAAACATGCATATTTTATCACTTAACCTTGGCTGTTACTTTCTTTGTTAGGAATACTCAATGTTTTCAAGACCCAGAAGAAAAGTTGGTAGCAACAGAATAAAGCATTCAGTTTAGAGTGTTTTGGTTTTAAAATAGTTTATGATCCATGTCATTTTTGAGATCATGAGAATACTTCAAAGGAGTAAAATATTTGGAACAGCTCAGACCAAGTGTTGAGTTATGACAAATTTACCATTTATGAATTCTTTGATTTAAAATCAAACCCACATCTTTAAAATGTTATGCAAGGCATTCCAACACACACTTTAAATTACAACGGTACTTTAATAGTCACAAGATTTGACACTTCAAAAAAAAGACACCACTAATAAATAACAAAAGTGGAATGCTTATCAAAGTTACAACAGACATAATGTTCAGCTGAGAGTCACTTCAACAGAGTAAGGCTCTAAAGACACCAGACGAACGATACTTGTTGAAATACTCCAACTTTCCTACTACGTGGTTTACAGAGGCGGCCCTGGTTCTGTGTGGTCAGGGTTATAGTCATAAAACCGGTTTCAGCAGTTACACTCCAGACTAATTTTCAGTAGTTGTAGAGTCTGTAGACAGTATGTTGAGGAAGGCCCCATTGGAAAAAGTTAAAACTTTTAAGACTTCCTTCTAGAATTTCCAGTAGCCAATATATGTATATTCTTATATTTCTAAAAACAGTAAAATGGAATTTAATAGATGCTAGTATTCACATTTGACCTATCAGATTTATGACAAGTCTTAATGCTCCTAGATTTTTGGGCATATAGGAAGTAAAATATTTAAATTTGTAAAAGGTAGAATATGGGGAAAATTAGGATCAAATGAAAATACATTTCTTGACTTTAGTGTCAACTCTCAATCAACTCACAGGGAATGGTTAAGCCATCAAAACAAAAATAGCTTTTTATATTCAAATGCTTCTCCGTACTAGTTAATACTTTAAAATCACAAAAAAAGTGTACAATTTACCTTGTACAGGTAAGACACAGGAATGAACAGAACAAATTATGAAAAACACAATTCCCTTAAGTCTGTCCATGTCCATCCTTCACATGTCGACTTTACATACACTCCACCCACCTCCATCCAACAAAGGTTCAGGTTATATCCCGAACTGACCTGTTCCTGAATTACTTACAAGTGAGCAAAGTGCTCTGTAGTGTATAAGCTACTCAGGTCTACCGATTCTAGGGTGATGCACTTCTGTAGTCCTTGCTCTCAAATTTGGAAATCTGCTCAGGTTCAAACACCTTTTAAAACCCTTCCCAAAAAAACAGAAATTTGTGACCCCTAAAATTCAGACAGTACAAGTTTAAATATGTGAAAACTTTTCGAATTTTTAAATAAAAACCATGAAAGGATTCTTTGTGGCTAAAAACTAAATCTGAATTATACGTGTCTGGCATTGTATAAACATATTTTTAAGTTCATTTTGCTGGACTTCATTAACCACTTCAGGTTCTGCAGGACTCTTTTGAACTTTTGCCACTGCAAAGTTTATCCCATGGGTTAATCCAGCTTGGGTAATACTAGCAACCTGGACCATGGAACTTCGAATCTTTGCGAAGGGAGAGACTGCTCTGCTACTGCTCTCTGAAGGAGGAGTTACGTGAAGCCCTGTCTCAAGTTCAAGCATACTGGAACCGGAGCTGGGGGTCTTTTGAGATATGACTGAACGTACTGGTTCAACTGACAAAAACTGTGGACCTGTTGCAGAAGACACATCTAATTGAGATGGTCGGGAAGGTATCTGTTCCGTTGATTCAGATTGTGTTTCTTCATTGGAAACTTGATTGGTCATTTGATTTCCTTCCTCACTAGCCTGCTGAGACACAGATCTGGTGTCTGATAGCTGGGTCATTTTGTTTTGTGCATCTTGCACAAATCTGTGGCAGTAAATATCCACAGGCTTGGCAAAGCTAGTCAATATGTGTATGTTGTCGGCAGAAGGACTTTTCATCAAAGGAGACTCCTGGCCTTTTCCAAGCCCACTCCCATGAGGAACAGTAATCTCTGAAGGAGCATGAATGCTAATATCATTGCTGCTAATAGACTGGGATCGACTGCCCAATCGAGGTGCTGAAGCAATAATACCACAGCTAGGAAGAACATAATCTATCAGCCCTACACTTTCTAAAGAATTAGCTAGCTGCCTGTCTTCATCAGACTTGGAATTTGTAAGGAATTCATCAGAGTGGTATGAGTCATTATCTGAAGATACGTCCCCATCAGACTCTGCCTGGACCTTATTATCCATCACTCCTGTGTTTTCCATGGTTTCAAGACTATTATCTGATTTCCAAAGATTTACTTTTAAGTTTGGTTTTAGAAAGTTAACTTTCATTTCAGGTTTTGTAAAGTTTCCTAATTTTCGTAGGTTGCCAATATTTACATTGGATTTGGTTTGCTTCACTTTTTGATTCAGAGACGAAAATTTGCTCATTAAAAAATTTTTTCCCTGGGCCAAAGAGCCTTGGTTTTGAGATCTGATACCAATGATGTCTTCGTGAGGTTTACTGCTCTTCCTACAAATTAGAATAGAAAAATAGTTAATTCCCCATGAAATCCAATATACCAGTTCCAATTATTAATATAAGTGAAAACACTTTGCTTATTTCAAGAAATTGGTTCCAATTTGTTGAAAACAATGCATTGCTAATTGATAAACAACGATGAATATTCACACCTTTTAAATTGGATTCCCAATTTTGGGATGCTGTTCTCAGGAAGTTATCCTAAACACGAAAAAATACATGACAAAGATCTCTGTCATGACTTTTTTATAAAAGGAAGAAAAGCCCGCAGCAACCAAAATTTTTAGCAACTGGGTTTAACAGCTGTGTGCCAGGTGTTATTCTAAGTGCATTCTCATTCAATCCATGCAACTGTGACACAGACTTTATCACCTTATCTTACAGATAACGAAGTAAAGGAATACTAAGTATCTCTCCCAAGGTTGAAGGTAAGTGATAGAAACAGGAGTAAAAAAAAAAAAAGTCTGGCCAATCAGAGTCCATGTTCTGGATCCACACAGTGTATTTGCAAACAGATAACAGTAGGCAGCTATTAAAATGATAGTTATGAATTCTATAGTAAAATGGAAAATGCATACAGTTATGTTTAGCAATAAAAGATTAGATTATATATATAAAAATGTATACAAGAAAAAGAACTGAGAAAAAACTACATCAAAGTGATAGCAACCATGGAATGGCATCTTAAATGCGTTACCTGTAAACTCATCATCTATGGCAAACAAAGTGCACTCAAAATTAACCTTGTAAACCCATTCGTGTATACATGGTATTTATACTGTACAATTCATTAGGTTCTGGATAGCCAGTTTTTATTCCAAAATTGGAACAGATAATTTTTTTGGAGGAGTAGATGAAATAGTTTATACTTAGAGGCCTTGTTATTAAAAAAATAAACTGGAGGGGAAAGAGCAAATGTATTTTTATGTATTATATAACTACACAATAGTGGCTGTGTTACAGTAATTTGTGTGAATTTTATATAGCTCAAAATTTTTCCATAATATAGTTCTTTAAAAATTACATTCAAAAATTAAGTTGTCTGTGATCAATTTTCATATAAGCCAATATTACTGAAGCATGAGTCATGTAGCCAACCAAGGAATAAAAAAATAAAGGTCAAAAATCCCTCCAAAGGGCTTACAGATTTTGGAAGACACTTCTACAATTAGGCATCTTAAAACTTTCCACTCTGATTCAAACCTCTCTTATAGAAGAATTCTAATTAACAAGTGTAGAAAGAATGAGGGAATTAGAAAAACCACCATTAGATCACCATAGGAATAATTACTACAGACAAGATCCACTGACTAGTGCTTATGAAAATGAGTAGGTTTAAGCAGAAACAATATTTGCATAATCTCAAAGGATTTCCCCCCAAATAGTAATTATAAAGGGGAAAACAGTAAGTTTACAGTGGAAAATCCCAGCAGACACCACCTTGGCCAAGTCATCAAGGTTAACATCGACAGTAAGACATGGATGTCACGTCTTCCCCTCCCTGCAACACTGAACAGTGCACGTTACTTCCGTGGTGTCCTCTCAATAAGGCATAACCTCAGCATAATCATGAAAAAACACACCTAAACACCCTAAATTGAGGGATGTTCTACAAAATAACTGGCCAGTACCCTTCAAAAGTGTCAAAGTTATAACAGACAAGGGAAGACTGAAGAACTAACAATAGATTAAATGAACCTATGGAGACAACTAAATGCAATGTGGATCCTGGAATGGAAAAAGGGACATGAGTGGAAAAACTGGCGAAATCCTAATAATTTCTGTACTTTGGTTAATAGAGTCGTGCCAAGGTTAATTTCTTAGTTTTGATAAATGTCCTATGAGTATGTAAGATGGTAACATAAAGGAAAGCTGAATGAAGAGTCAATGGAAACACTCTGAACTATCTGTGCAACTGTTCTGTAAGTCTAAAAATTATCTGAAAATTATAGATACAGAATTTAAACAAAAAGTGTTATTTTTTGATCCAAACATATTTGATACTTTCCTCTCTAAATACCAACACATTACCCTAATGTGATCCCCTCCAACGCCCTGCTGCAAATACTTTTAAAGAAATAAGACCTTGAATAATAACATCTTTATTCTTGGGGGACAATCCCAAAGAAAATCTTGAGAGAAGTAGTGTACTCACCTCTCAAGTTTTTTCTCCATTATAGGTACATCCAATCCCATGGCTTGCTTGGTAATCTGCAACATCTCTGCAATGCACTGAAGGGTATCTGAAACCCAGAGATAACTGTTTGCCAGTTTCTTCAAAAACATACTAAAAAAAATAGCAGTTCTAACTCATACAACCTTGAATGAAATTTGTGGTTGTACAATACAAATTTATTTGCTACAATTTATAGAAAACTACTACCTGTTCACTAATCCCCCAACTAATTCAAAATGTTCTAAAACAAATTTTGGCAGAAAAGCAAAGAACAAAAGAACTAAATCAACTAGAATTAAAAGTGTGTTTGCACTGTGCTAGATGCCAAAGCAAGAGCTATAAACGAGACAGGCATGGTCCTGACTTCTACCCACAAGAGAAGCATGAAGTAGGAAAAGCCCTGGCACCTATATGGCTTCTGATGAGGCCAAATGCACTGAGAATCCCCACTATAGAATCTCTTGCCAAAAACCACATAATCCATTCAAATAATCTCTCTGCACTGCTGGAAACAGTTGCAATTTCTCCGTCTCACATCCCAAAGCTATTCTCTGGTCAGTTCTCATTCTAGTTGGTTACAGTATAAAACATCCCCAGTTCTATTTGGGCTTGTAATAATAGATACAAAGTTATCACTGAATATTTTCATCTTTTCCTCTTTTTACCTTTTCCATCCTCTTCTGGATTTCGCATTACAGCTCTCAGTGTGTGGAAATAACCACTTGCTTCTTTGTATCTGTAGTGCAATCGCATGCAGGAGAACTTTGGCTTACCAAAAAGAGTGGGTTCAGGACCTAAAAACCCAAATGAATGTGTGTAGTTATATCGTTCACGTAATATTTGCTTTCTTGTGTATCTTCAAAAGACCAACACACATTCATCAATTAGGTATTTAACCCATTTTTCTTCATAATCTAAATGAGAGCACAAAAAATATGAGCTTATCATGATCATTTGGTTTGAAGAGGCTATAAAAACTGTTTCAATTATTTAAACTAATCTTCACAAGGTAAATAATAAAAGGAATACAGTTATTATCATTAGACAATACATCTGTCACTAACCTCTAAAAATAGAAAGGAAGTCCTAGGAAATAGATGGCTTGGAATATCCCTTCCTGGTTTCTAACAGATGTTATACCAGTTGCTTAAATAATTTGAGCCACTCCCAGAAGCAACACCATTTGCTTTCTATGACACTTTGTTAGTATGTTAAAATTTACCTATTTCTATTTTTTCCAGGTCTTCTAGACTTAGTCGTTGATATTGGTTGACTTTATCAACTTCGTCATCATAACTAGATAAATGGAAAAGTAAAAAGAGGGTTAAAATCAAAAAGCATATTTGGCTTGGTGCCCGAGGCATGATACTAGCAAACTATTGCATGCAGTTAAGATAACAATCTCCCACATACGTGCCTGTTGATGAGTTCAACATAAGAACTATTTTAAAAACTTGATTAAACATGAATAACATATATAGTTCAAAACAGCTAAAGAAAAATCAGTTTGTAGATCTTATAGTAAAAAGAAATCAATTACAAGGTAAAAATAATTTCAGTTTTATAAAAACTTGTGTAAAATGAAAATAACCTAAAATCTAATCTAAAAGGCAAAACCACACACACACACACACACACACACACACACACACACCCCTGTATCTGGGAATAATACAGCAGATAAATTTGATATTCAAAATCAAGAATGAAAAATCCATGTGATCTATGCCAACAGGCATCTGGGCTGATGATTCAAAAATGACAGTTCATACAAAGCCAAAATAAAGTGAATATTTACTTAGAAAATATAATTTAAAACTCAATTCTGGCATAAGGTATGAGGAAACAAGTACTTGTATTTTGCTAGTGGCATTGTTAATCAGTCTTTCTGGAGATAAATCTGACAAATCACGAAAGTCATATAATTCATCATACCCTCGTAACCAAAGAGAAGCACACATGCGTATGCACACACACACATTATCTACATAAAGATAGCTGCATCATTCATAATAACAAAAAATTGGAAGTAATTCAATACCTAACACGATGGGAAAATACATTAAAATATACAATGATATATGGCCATTAATGATAAAAATCTATGGAGTACATCAAAACCTGGGAGATATATAGGAAATAATACTAAATGCTAAAAGAACACAATATTATATAAACATTGATTTTAACTTTAAAATCATTTTCAAACCATAAAAGGAGGTCAGAATGATGTTAACAGTTATAAAAAGGTAAAAGGGTTCAATGAGGTTTCATAAAATATACAATAAAACCAGATTCTTACATTTTTTGTAATAAATTCTAAGAAGGAAATTTACTCAAGTTTAAAAAAATCAAAAGCTTTAAATCAATAAGCAACTTACTAGGCCACGTAGTAGGCAGAGTTAGAAAGCAGTAACAGCACATCCACATCTCTGTGAGTAGCATCAATGAGGCTAAACAAACATGACACAGGGAATTAAATATTTTCATTTTCTCTGCATTTTTTGCCAAGAATATTTCTACAGCGGAACCACTTAGGACAAAAGATTGGCCAAGGAAAAAAAAAAAAGAAAATCAAATAAATCAAATGATCAATGAGTTCTACTTCTGAAGTTAGACATAATATAATCTATCCATTTGGAAAATCTTTTAAAAAACAACAAAAAACAGCTTTGGGAAGTGGGGGAGGAGGAAGGAAAGGCTGGAGCTGAAGGGGAAGAAGGTAGCCAAAGGAGAGCGGGCTCAGGAGAAACAGGATAATGCGGGACGGGGACTGGAGAGAGTCAGTTATTGGGAAGAAAGGAAAATTACTGGGAAGAAACGTAAACATGAGACGGAGAAGGCATTGTCTATTCTTAAAAATAACAGACCACATACTTAGGATATTTTTACATTCACGTAGTATGCATCTTTTGAAAGAATTTTACATAAAAATGACATTTATGTGCAAAAATGGAATGAGTCCAAGCTACTTTTGCATTTTTCTCACTGCAGATTAATTTACTGGGCTTTCAAGGAACAAGTAAACATTTTCTTACTCTAAGTCCATCTTACCATATCTATACCCACTCTAAAATCAAAGATCAAGACTTTGAAACTAGATTGAGTGCTGGTGAACCATTAAACCAAATCTACAGTAAATGTACATCCTTGTAAAGTTACTAGTAAGAAAACAGTCAATGTATAAAATCTACAAATAATCAACAAATAAAACAGGCAGAATTTGAATTAAAATGAAACTTTTAAGATTAATATTAATAACAGCTTCTTTCTGTTAAAAGGTAGAGATTAATCTGCATTCTTATACTGGTCTCCAGACGCCACTGTAAGAACCACCAATATTTCTGCCTGAGGATTTCATACCTATTCCCTAGACCTTATCAAAATGCTACTGAAAAACAGATGATAGTGAAAAAAATCATTTGTAGATGAAACTTAAACCACATACTTAATCTGCGTAAGAATGAGGTCATTGCTTAACGGGTACTGCAGGGAAGCATTTACCAAAATCTTAAACTGCAGGTTTCTACATCAGTGGCACCTTGTTGCAGCTTAAGTCTAACAAAATCTTAATCTAAGATAACAAATTCACCTCAATTTTCGTGTAAAATAATATACCGAAAAATACAATGAATGAGATAATGATAAACCAAAACCCGGTAACACACAGATGGATTCTAGGAGCCAAAATTTGAGCACCAACCAATTAATCAAGGGGAAAAAGAAAACTGTAAATTCAGTGATCCCAGCAGCTTCACTGAGAACACCGGAAAACGAAATTTAGTTTTGCGCATTGATACTTACATGCACTCTAAAAATTGTTGCTTGAGCCAAGTCATAAAAATTACGCCACGACACGTTTTACTATGAAATAAATTCTATTGCTACTAATTACAGTATCGCTTTCATCCTCGTTTCCTATTTTGGCATTAATATTTACATCAGCTAAACATAATACTCAGTCAAAAACATTATGTCCTTAACGAAAAGCACTGGGCACGTAACAGGCAGTCGAAAGATGCCGGCCCTCCCACCCCCCCATTTTTAGTCTTAACTACAGTAAATACTTAATTCCCGCCCCAACCACCCTTCCCCTTGGAAAAAAAAAGCATGCTTAATACGAGCAAGAATAAGAAGAAAACCCTTTAGTTACTCTCCCCTCCCACCCACCCAGGTTTGCAGCTTTGTAGGAAAGCTGCTCTATTCGTTTTTGTTTTCCCGCCACTGAGGCAAGCCCTCCTTCCACACTATGAAGACAAAAATTGCTAGCACCACATGCAGCCCCACCACTGCGACAACAGTCGCGTAAAAGGCGCTGTCTTCAGGGGACATTAACATCAGACTTTGGAAAAGAAGTAGTTTGCAGGAAAAATATAACCCGACAGGAACTTTAACCATCAGTCCTGCAAAAAGGAGAAAAATCTTGAAAGTCATGGCCAGGACACTGTCTGACTTGGGCTCAGCAACAGCCCGCTGCGCGTTAGGCGGTCTGTGGGAGCGCGGCATGGTCCGTCAGTCCCTGTTCACGCCACGAAGCTCTAACTCATCACACAGCTGCAGTCACCCAACCTCACGGCTGCAAGCGAATGCTTAGAACGGCGCAACCGCGATGCGGCCTCGGCAAGTCACGCCCAGGGGACGACTCCAGCTTCCGGCCCCCACTTCCGGTTGCGGCAGGCAGCCAGTGCGCATGCGCATCGTGTCCTGCGCGCGTCCCACGCGCTCCATGGAGGGCACGGACCCCGGCCCAGCGGGGGAGGGGGCCTCCAGGTGGCCGGCTCCCACGAGAATTTGTTCGCACCTTTGCCTTTACACAGGACTGTGTTCCCACCTCGGGACGCTGGGAGTCAGGGTACTCTGGAGGGCTGGCGCAGCAGAGCATCCATCCCCTGCACCACACCACATGCTTAAGGGACAGTGGCTGCTAAGGCCCTGACCACTCAGCTACCGCGGGTCGAAAGGGGCATCTGACTTAAGGGGGCGAAATGTTGCACGGCGCTGGCGAAGCCAGTTGGCTTTGTGGAGATGCTACCCGGGTACCGGCGGTACCCGAGTCCCTTCCAATTCCAGACTCCTCTTCCCCGCTGCCAATAAAGTCAGAGGTTTTCCTGCGATAACTGGGGACGGGAGGGCAGGAGACCGGGAAGGACAAGAATGGTGGGTCACACCTGGACTTGCCGGCGTCCAGCCCAGACCCGCACTGGACGACTGGAAGCACACGCCGGCCGAGGGCGGCAGTGATAAGGAAACCCCCACTGTTACTTGGCACATCAGCCACCTGAGACCCCCACCCCTCACGGAAGACCCGCATCAGCATTATACTAACCTCTTACCCGGCGGGTATTAACACTGTAACACTTGCTGTAATAGTTTGGTTCCCTCACCGCGCTGGCCCCCTGAAGCCACCGGTTCGAGGGACGGGGGCAGCGACTGGTCGGACTTGAGCGACAGAAGTGAACCAGCGCCAACCGCCATTTTACGGAATGTCTTCACTCCTCGGGAGCTCCCGCCAGCCACGGGGTCCCCTACTCGCCGGGACACGCGGAGGTAAAGAAAAGTCAAATCAGGTCTGGAGGAATCAGACCGGGTAAGGTCCCGGGCCCCCGGACCATGATCGCACCAGGGCGGTAGAGGAGGTCTATGCCAGCCGGCCAGATCTGAAAGACAGTCCGCTACTGGCACCGGACTTAGAACTCTACACAGATGGCAGTAGTTTTATCCAGAATGGGAAAGTGCTGGTGGCTTCACAGTCGCCACAGTCATGAGGTCATCATGTCAGCTCCTTTCCCCCAAGGGTGGTTGGCACAAAGGGGGAGCTATGGTGATTCGTCAATGTGAGATGGAAGAACAAATGAGGCGCCAAAGAGAGGAAAGTTACAGCTGATTGGGTTACATGGATCCAAGAGAAAGAGACCTGAGAATGGGTGGCGGAGGAGCAATGAACATGGGAGATCCCTGAGATTCAGGAGGCCGGAAATTTCCACCTCGAGGTGGTGGTGGTGGCGGCATAGGTTATGAAGCTAATCCTGGAGTTCCACCAGCAGCAACCATGAGTGGTTCCATTTTTTTTTTTTTAACTGTTTAATGTCCCTCAAGTTATGGCAGTGTACCTTGTGCCACTGAATTTCCAAAGTGTACCAATTTTTTTTTACTGTGCTTCAAATAAAAAGATAGTTATAATATTGATCTTCAACTTTGCATTCATGCTTCTATGCACATTAGGCTAGGTATTCCACTTTGAAAGCATGAGAATGTCTAGACCTTTGAATGGCATATGCCATTTCTGGGAAATGTATCTGGAGGCTAAATACTGCTTTCTACAAATAAGTACCCCGCCCCCTTGTTTTAAAAAGACATGCATATTGAAGTAGTTTCATGATTTGTTTGGCATTATAGGAAGCAAGCTGGTGCTAAGTATTTTTTTTTTTTTTCTTTTTTTTGAGACAGTCTCACTTTGTTGCCCTGGCTAGAGTGAGTGCCGTGGCGTTAGCCTAGCTCACAGCAACCTCAGACTCCTGGGCTCAAG